>CM031569.1:11019990-11210784 GCA_018467065.1 Ephestia elutella
AATATTCCACCAGATGTCAGCACCTACGAGAGGCCAAAATCTGTCAGATGGTACAACGCTGTCAATGTAGATGTGTCAAATCCAAATGACAGTTGACATTGACAGACGATATTCGCTCGTACCGCCAATTAGTGAGCGTAAATACCCTCATTAGCGGATAAATAACAAGTGAGATTTTTTTAGTTAGTGGTGTTAATAGATCATTTCTGCCGTCCTGGCAGCTAGCGGCGCACGGTGTAGTTGTGTGCGCGGCGCAGGCGGCGGCGCAGCTCCTGTAGGGAACCATTTAGACATTTGAAAAGGCCTGACAGTTAAGGGCCATTTAGACGGTACAAGTTTCTTGCCTGTTTAATACGATTAAATTGAAGCAATAATTTACTTGCATAGTCTAAAGGGCCATTTAGATGGTGCAAGTTTCTTGAAGATACAAGAGCAATAATTAAATGCAATAATTGCAGTGCAAGAATTGACTTTCAATAATTGAAAACAACTGTTTACATGGTGATATAAATAAAAAACTTGAATACAATTATTGAATGCAAATCTTGATATACGATAATTGCCAATGTGTTCTGTTTACACGTATACAATTGTTTAGGCAATTATTGAATTCCATTTTTTAAAACAGATTTGTATGGGCACGTGCCATTTTTTTGCGACTTGCTTCAAGAATTGCACGTATTTGCGTTGTCAAATTTTTCATGCAAGAATTGAATGACATTTTCTGGCATGTATTGTTTACACCAAGAAAAGTTTTAAATCCAAACTTGCATACCAGTTCAAGAATGTTACGGTCGAGTAATTTAGAAATTTTTATATATAAAAAAAATAAGTCTACGTTAGTTTGTTGAAGATAAAAACGAGAATTTTTATTGTAACAATTTTCTTCTGCAAACCGTACATTTGTCAAAGAGACCGGAGTGAAGTTACTAAAGTTCGACCCAAGTTTAGATTGTAATCGGACTGTACTTAGTTTTTCACTTAATTGGTTAGTTTCTGAAGATAAATTAAAAGCAAGAATTTTTATTGTAACAATTTTTTTTCTGCAAACCTTACATTTGTCAAAGAGACCGGAGTGAAGTTGCTTAAGTCTGACCCAAGTTTAGATTGTAATCGGACTGTACCTAGTTTTTCATTTGATTGGTTAGTTTGTTGAAGATAAACAAACGAGAATTTTTATTATAACAATTTTTTTCTGCAAACCGTACATTTGTCCGAGACTGGAGTGAAGTTGCTAAAGTCCGAGCCAGGTTTAGATTCGGACGTACAGTCCGATTAGAATCTAAACTTGTATTGGGCTGTAACAACTTCACTCTGGTCTCTTTGACAAATTTATATAAAACATGTAGTGAAGTTAGTTTCGAATGGTTTGAAATGGTTTTAAATGGCAAGCTGACAACTTGACAAAAATTACAAAACCCGATAGCATTTAAATCGCATACCTGCGGGAACCGCTCGATGCAGCGGCGGCAGGCGGGCCGCTCGTCGTACTCGTAGAACTTGCTCTTGGTGCTGAGCGGCGCGTCGCACACCGCGCACGCGAAGTGATGCACGCACCACGCCTTGTTCAGCGCCGTGAACACTGCCGGGGGGCGTGAAGTGAGTATACACTTACGATTATCACTAATATATAACAATTGTAACTGGTCTGTGTCTGTAAATAGGAGATATTTAAGAAAAAAAACTATGAGCGGTCTTCATAGGGCTAATAGAAACCAAAACCATTTTTTTAAGAATATTTGTCTGTCCTTCTGTCTGTATGTTTGTACGCGCATCACGCAAAAACTACTGGACCAAATTTGCGCGAACGAAATTCGCGGGCACAAGCTAGTTTGTACTAAAAATGGGCCGAGTACTCGGTAGAGTGTAATTGTGCCCGTGAATTCCTTTGGATCGATTGTGGCCGAGTGGTAGGGCGCCCGCCTGTGGCTGCAATGGTCCGAAGTTCGAATCCTGCTCGTGCTACATGAGTTTGTATACCAATCAGACTCATGTACCTATGTTAATTTTCATTGACCACCACTTGCTTCCGGTGACTAGTGTATGAAATGGGAAAGGCAATGGCAAACTACTCCATCAAAATTGCCAAGGTAGTCGTTGTGTGTTTCATTTCATTCGACATAAATGACTCAGTTATGAAAAATACGACTAAGGAGGGATGTTGTTTTAATTTGCGCGCCGCGCTTATTTTATATGCGCGCAGGTGACTGATAAAAATAAAATAATTCACCCCCCCCCCCCCCCCTTTATATGTATGGGGAAGTACCCTTAAAAAGGGGTAATTTAAATATTTGTATTTTAAAAAATGAGATCTATACGTGTATGTGAAGTATCCTCGAACCAAGTTACATGCAAATCAGTCCATAAACGTAGAAGATATTCTGCTGTGACAGACTAGGACGGACGGACTGAACGATCTTATAAGGGTTCCTTGTCGGACTACGAAACCCTAAAAAGTACCCATAGAACGACTTCGTTGTCCGGTCGCCTATTCCAGTAGTACCACAGGGAGGGCACTTCATAGAAACGGGGCGTCATATATACCTACTACAACTACAAATGAAACTGTACGTGCGTGAACACGTCAATGTGTCCTTTTTCATAGTCATAGCGTGCCAATCCGTAAACCAACGGGGGAGTAGTGTGGGGTACGCCATATTGCGGGAGGGGCAGGGAGCTTCTTTAATTCTTTAAAAACAGAAACTCACTGCACTGACAGTTGCCCAAGGCGTGCAGTGAGCTATAGTATAGCTTCCTTTCTGTACGTAGTACTTATATTAATTCTGTGTGTGCGGCACAGCAGAGAGCTCCAGCAGAGAGATCCAGCAGAGAGATGGGTGAACGATATCAGGAAGCATGTCGGTCACAACTGGATGAGGAAGGCTAAAGAGTCATAGAAGAGTATGGAGAAGGCCGATCCGAAGACTGACAAAACAAAGGCTGCAATGATGATGAGTACAGCACAAGTGGCAGTGATACGGACCGTCCCCGGCGATGACTTGGTTGCAGACGTAGCAGAGGTTCCCGAACAGCTGGTGGTAGTGCTGCTCGCAGTACGCCAGCCCCTATTGATGATATCAATTCTGTGGTAGTACGGCACAAGTGGCAGTGATACGGACCGTCCCCGGCGATGACTTGGTTGCAGACGTAGCAGAGGTTCCCGAACAGCTGGTGGTAGTGCTGCTCGCAGTACGCCAGCCCCTATTGATGATATCAATTCTGTAGTAGTACGGCACAAGTGGCAGTGATACGGACCGTCCCCGGCGATGACTTGGTTGCAGACGTAGCAGAGGTTCCCGAACAGCTGGTGGTAGTGCTGCTCGCAGTACGCCAGCCCCTATTGATGATATCAATTCTGTGGTAGTACGTGCACAAGTGGCAGTGATACGGACCGTCCCGGCGATGACTTGGTTGCAGACGTAGCAGAGGTTCCCGAACAGCTGGTGGTAGTGCTGCTCGCAGTACGCCAGCCCTATTGATGATATCAATTCTGTGGTAGTACGGCACAAGTGGCGGTGATACGGACCGTCCCCGGCGATGACTTGGTTGCCAGACGTAGCAGAGGTTCCCGAACAGCTGGTGGTAGTGCTGCTCGCAGTACGCCAGCCCTATTGATGATATCAATTCTGTGGTAGTACGGCACAAGTGGCAGTGATACGGACCGTCCCCGGCGATGACTTGGTTGCAGACGTAGCAGAGGTTCCCGAACAGCTGGTGGTAGTGCTGCTCGCAGTACGCCAGCCCCTATTGATGATATCAATTCTGTGGTAGTACGGCACAGAGTGGCAGTGATACGGACCGTCCCCGGCGATGACTTGGTTGCAGACGTAGCAGAGGTTCCCGAACAGCTGGTGGTAGTGCTGCTCGCAGTACGCCAGCCCCTATTGATGATATCAATTCTGTGGTAGTACGGCACAAGTGGCAGTGATACGGACCGTCCCCGGCGATGACTTGGTTGCAGACGTAGCAGAGGTTCCCGAACAGCTGGTGGTGAGTGCTGCTCGCAGTACGCCAGCCCTATTGATGATATCAATTCTGTGGTAGTACGGCACAAGTGGCAGTGATACGGACCGTCCCCGGCGATGACTTGGTTGCAGACGTAGCAGAGGTTCCCGAACAGCTGGTGGTAGTGCTGCTCGCAGTACGCCAGCCCCTATTGATGATATCAATTCTGTGGTAGTACGGCACAAGTGGCAGTGATACGGACCGTCCCCGGCGATGACTTGGTTGCAGACGTAGCAGAGGTTCCCGAACAGCTGGTGGTAGTGCTGCTCGCAGTACGCCAGCCCCTATTGATGATATCAATTCTGTGGTAGTACGGCACAAGTGGCAGTGATACGGACCGTCCCCGGCGATGACTTGGTTGCAGACGTAGCAGAGGTTCCCGAACAGCTGG
The DNA here is from genome assembly GCA_018467065.1 of Ephestia elutella. Lineage (NCBI taxonomy): Eukaryota > Metazoa > Arthropoda > Insecta > Lepidoptera > Pyralidae > Ephestia > Ephestia elutella. Next base: position 11,024,387 of record CM031569.1, read on the forward strand.
TGGTAGTGCTGCTCGCAGTACGCCAGCCCCTATTGATGATATCAATTCTGTGGTAGTACGGCACAAGTGGCAGTGATACGGACCGTCCCCGGCGATGACTTGGTTGCAGACGTAGCAGAGGTTCCCGAACAGCTGGTGGTAGTGCTGCTCGCAGTACGCCAGCCCCTATTGATGATATCAATTCTGTGGTAGTACGGCACAAGTGGCAGTGATACGGACCGTCCCCGGCGATGACTTGGTTGCAGACGTAGCAGAGGTTCCCGAACAGCTGGTGGTAGTGCTGCTCGCAGTACGCCAGCCCTATTGATGATATCAATTCTGTGGGTAGTACGGCACAAGTGGCAGTGATACGGACCGTCCCCGGCGATGACTTGGTTGCAGACGTAGCAGAGGTTCCCGAACAGCTGGTGGTAGTGCTGCTCGCAGTACGCCAGCCCCTATTGATGATATCAATTCTGTGGTAGTACGGCACAAGTGGCAGTGATACGGACCGTCCCCGGCGATGACTTGGTTGCAGACGTAGCAGAGGTTCCCGAACAGCTGGTGGTAGTGCTGCTCGCAGTACGCCAGCCCCTTGCGCTCGTAGTGCCGGTGCCCGTGGAACGGCTTCTCGCATTTGGCGCACACGAAGTGCTGAAATATTAAAAAAATAAAAATATACAATGTGTCCCTTCATCAGTGTCGGAGCCTTTAATGGTATAAAATATACAATGTGCCCCGTCATCAGTGATGGAGCCTTTAATGGTATAAAATATACAATGTGTCCCGTCATCAGTGATGGAGCCTTTAATGGTATAAAATATACAATGTGTCCCGTCATCAGTGATGGAGCCTTTAATGGTATAAAATATACAATGTGTCCCGTCATCAGTGATGGAGCCTTTAATGGTATAAAATATACAATGTGTCCCGTCATCAGTGATGGAGCCTTTAATGGTATAAAATATACAATGTGTCCCATCATCAGTGTCGGAGCCTTATATGGTATGTTAAATGGCATTGGCAAAGTATTTAGAAGAAACACCAGAATAATAAAAGATAAAATAAAGTGATCACAGCATGTCGCCGCGACGCAAGGTTCCCAAGAGGTTGGCAACATTACCCCTTTGCACCGCTAAGGAGTCTCTCTGTGTAAACAGACCAACACAGTACCTCAACATGATGATGATGTCTGTCCGACCGATTTCGGTCATGGAGACCACTTCAAGAATTAAAGGCTCTCTCGTGAGCTCGCATGAGGCTTATGTAGCCAATCTTATTGGAGAAGATCCTCGCACACTGCGGGTATGTGAGCACACCGTTAATATAATTATATTGGGTTAGCACAGGTGGTCAGGCTTTTTACTCATCGCGCTTGGTGTCGAGCTCAGCACGTCGTTGGATTTCAAAGTCAAGAACTTTGGTTTTAACCAAATTTACCTCAACATATACAGTACCTCAACATGCCAATGCTTCCCAAGGGCGGTGACTATCCTCTCTTCGATCGGTCGCCGGCACGCGCCGCAGATGGGGATGCCCATCTTGTCATGGCAGCGGAGGCAGAACAGATTGTTCTGAAATATTTAATAATAAATAAAATCTTCTTCTTCTTAGTCATTCATTCTTGACAGATTGGTCGTGATTATGGATCGGTCTTCTCGGACTTGGCTGCTGCTTGTGCTATGGCTCTCCATTTATTTCTGTTGGCAACTTTTCTGGAGAATTCTGTTGCCGGATACTGAGTTACACAGAAGTGTAACTCAGTGTCCGGCAGAAGATCGAGCCATCTGATAGGAGATCGACCGCGTGACTGCTTGCCTTCAATACAAAATATAAATATACATGGACAAATCACACAGATTGAGTTAGCCCAACCCAATGTAAGTTCGAGACTTGTGTTATGGGATGCTAACTCAACAATACTATATTTTATAACAAATACATATATAGATAAACATTCAAGATCATTTTCCATCTTGACTCGATCGGGGATCGAACCCAGGACCTCCAGTGTGGCAATCCAGTGTTGACCATTAGGACATGGAGGTCATCCAATTAATTTAATTTCCTTGTGATATGCTTATTAGCTGCTATGATGTTCTTTTTCCACCATGATGTGTGTGTTTCCAGACTTGATTAATATTCATTACAGTTAGCTGCTTAAGTTCTGTCTCAAATCATTATTATACCTACTAGCCTTGGGAATTTCGAGATAAAAAGTACCCTATGTGCTATTCCCGGTATTTTCTACCCCTGTACCAAATTTCATCGAAATCTGTTCAGCAGATTTTGCGTGATATTGAGTAACATAAATCCTCTCAAATTCACACACTCACATCCAACTTTCGCATTTAAAATATTAGTAGGTAAACTCCGGTTTTTGTTACTTGACCTATTATGTAAACAATCTTACATGTCTTTTTATGATTTTACAACAATATAAATTGAAATAGAGTTTTTAGGAAATTACTTTCGTGGTTAATAAATGTTTTACTTTAGAATGTTTAGGTTTGAAATTCAACAAAAAGTACTGTGAAGATTGTTTTGTTTACATAATAGGACAAGTAAGAATAAACGGAGTTTAGGTAATCCAGTTCAACTCACGACATCGTTGGCAGCGTAGCCCGAGCGATGTTTGACCTCGCGAGCGGTGTGGTCCAGTTCGACACCGCAAGTGGCGCACGTGAAGTGGTAGCCGTGGTACACTTCCCCGCGGTAGCGCAGTGGTTCACCGTCGATTACACCGCTGTTCAAATATAATACGATTGATCAGTCACCGATATTTATAAAAAACGTTTTCGGATGAAATGGCAAATTATTTAATAGCCATCAATGTCCCAGTACTGGGCAAAGGCATGTCTTTTTTCTTCCAAGACTCTCGATCTAAGGCTATAGCGCGCCACCCTTTATCAAATTTGTTCAAGAATGATGTGGACTTATCAATTGTTTTAGAAAGAATTTTTGTTCCAATTTGTAATCTGTCTGATTAAGTTTCATAATTTTATTGTGTTAGTTTCCCTCACAAAATAAAATAAATAAAAAATAGCCCATATGACATAATCATTTGAATTTGACAACTGATGACAGTATTGTACTATCTGACAGACCTCACACTCCAGCAGCGCCATCTAGTGAGCGGAAAACAGTTAACCCTCATTAATTATTAGTAGCACAGCGCGCGGCCCGCGTGCTTGATGAAGCCCGCGTCCGCAGCTAAAGTCAAAGTCAAAGTCAAATATTTTTATTTATATTGGCTTAAAAATAGCACTTATAAATCGTCACTTTCTTATTTTTTAGTTAGTTGACGTCATAAAATTACTTAAAGCTAAGTTTACCACCGCCTCCAAAGCGCAAGTGGAGAAGAGGCGGCGCAACAAACTCCACTGCTGCATTTTCTCCAAAGACGTCACTTTACAACATATGTCTTACAATTAAATAACTGTATATGTGGACGAATATACATTGAGTATATATATTAAATGTCAAATTTATAAATTAATAAAAATTATAAATTAATAAAATAAAATGTCATTGAAAAAGGTAAAAGTACACAATGTACCTAGAGAGTAATATGACAGTCTTAGGAGGTCACTGTACCTGGCTCGGGCCACGCAATTTTGTCATTTACATAATCATCCGTCGTATAATATGCCTTCTTACAAAGTGTCTCCTTAATATAATGTTTAAATTTATTGTCAGGCATATCAAGGACAGATTTTGGTATTTTATTATAATAGCGTATACAGTTTCCCACAAATGATTTCCTAACCCTAGCCAGTCTGTGCCCTGGAACGTACAAGTTATGTTTGTTTCTCAGGGATATATCTGTGACATCACAAACTTTTTTGGAAAGACGAAATATTTTTCCTAACATGCATAATGTTATCAAAAATATATTGGGATGGTAAGGTTAAAATATCTATATCTTTGAAGAAATCTCTGAGTGAATCTCTTTTTCTTAATCTGTAAATAAAACGAATCGCTCTTTTTTGAAGTATAAAAATTGTTTGTATATCGGCTGCTGCTCACAAAAGTAATAGGCCATACGACATTAGGCTATGGAAATAACTAAAATAAACCAACCTAGCAGTTGCCACATCCGTCAGTTGTCTGATTCGTCTTACAGCATAAGCCGCGGAGCTCAGTTTTTTAGACAAATTAGAAATGTGAGCACCCCATTGTAATTTAGAATCTAATGTTATTCCTAAAAATGTGGTACTTTCAATGAACTCTAACTTATTACTATTTATATTGATATCAACATGGGCCTGCCTAACATTAGGAAGCGTAAATTTAATGCAATGGGTTTTACTTGCATTAAGCATCAGGTTATTAGGCAGAAAACCAGTCTGATATGGCAGACAAAGTGCTGTTCACAGCATCCACATTTTCGCTATGGCGGTCAGTCTTAAAAATTAAAGACGTGTCATCAGCAAACAACACTATACCAGCCTGCTTCTCAACCATATAAGGCAGGTCGTTGACATAGACTAAAAAAAGGAAAAGGTCCTAAAATTGAACCTTGAGGTACGCCAATCATAACTTTTGATCCTTTAGATTTTACGTTATTTAGGTCTACAGTCTGCAGCCTATCACTTAAATAAGATTTTATTAACTCTATTGATTTAGTGTCAAAACCGTACTGGAGAGAGCTTGAGCAAGAGAGTCTCATGGTCAACACAATCAAACGCCTTAGATAAATCACAAAACGCTCCAATTGCATCCTGTGAATCTTCCCATGCATTGAAGATATGAGTAACCAAAGCCACTCCCGCATCAGTTGTGCATTTACCACTAGTAAATCCAAATTGTTGGCCGTGAAATAGATTGTGGATATTAAAGTACTGTTGCATTTGACTAAGCATAATCTTTTCAAATACTTTACTCAAGACTGGCAAAATAGATATAGGCCTATAGTTGCCAGCTCCACTGGCAGCAGCCCAGTGTGACCGTTTTTGGTATTTTCAGTACTAATTTAGTATAATTGGGGCATTTCAGAATGATGTTAGTTTAATTTTAGTACTTAACCAAATTTTAGTATTATATTGGTAGAATTTTTAACTATTTTGTCTATTTTGGTATTTTTTTTTTTGGTATTTTCGCGTGTTTTCACATAAAAACCCCTCGCTCGCTCCCTCCCGAATATTTCTTCCTTTGAAAATTTCGGAATTCCTCGTGTTTGTAAGAAATTTTTCCGTTCTTTTTTGAATATTTCCCAAGAAAAATTCCGCTTGTTCTTTGAAACACATGCTTCCTTTGTTTTTTTGCTCTCCCGCACGCGTCCTTTTTTTTTTTTTTGCTAGTGAAATGTGTGTTTTGCGTAGCATATTTCTGAAAAAAATGTAGTACAATTTTGGTATTTTTGAATTTTGCTTTTTAGAATTTTTTAGTACTGACAGCACAACTTTTTGGTATTTTGTCAAATTTAAAAACGGTCACACTGCAGCAGCCCCGCCAGTGTACAGCTCACACTAGTCACTACACTTACTGGCACTTGTGACACATGTAGTTCTGCAGCCCGTCCGCCTTGATGCGGGCGTTGCAGGCGTGGCACAGCGCGCGGCCCGCGTGCTTGATGAAGCCCGCGTCCGCAGCTCCACTGGCAGCAGCCCCGCCAGTGTACAGCTCACACTAGTCACTACACTTACTGGCACTTGTGACACATGTAGTTCTGCAGCCCGTCCGCCTTGATGCGGGCGTTGCAGGCGTGGCACAGCGCGCGGCCCGCGTGCTTGATGAAGCCCGCGTCCGCAGCTCCACTGGCAGCAGCCCCGCCAGTGTACAGCTCACACTAGTCACTACACTTACTGGCACTTGTGACACATGTAGTTCTGCAGCCCGTCCGCCTTGATGCGGGCGTTGCAGGCGTGGCACAGCGCGCGGCCCGCGTGCTTGATGAAGCCCGCGTCCGCAGCTCCACTGGCAGCAGCCCCGCCAGTGTACAGCTCACACTAGTCACTACACTTACTGGCACTTGTGACACATGTAGTTCTGCAGCCCGTCCGCCTTGATGCGGGCGTTGCAGGCGTGGCACAGCGCGCGGCCCGCGTGCTTGATGAAGCCCGCGTCCGCAGCTCCACTGGCAGCAGCCCCGCCAGTGTACAGCTCACACTAGTCACTACACTTACTGGCACTTGTGACACATGTAGTTCTGCAGCCCGTCCGCCTTGATGCGGGCGTTGCAGGCGTGGCACAGCGCGCGGCCCGCGTGCTTGATGAAGCCCGCGTCCGCAGCTCCACTGGCAGCAGCCCCGCCAGTGTACAGCTCACACTAGTCACTACACTTACTGGCACTTGTGACACATGTAGTTCTGCAGCCCGTCCGCCTTGATGCGGGCGTTGCAGGCGTGGCACAGCGCGCGGCCCGCGTGCTTGATGAAGCCCGCGTCCGCAGCTCCACTGGCAGCAGCCCCGCCAGTGTACAGCTCACACTAGTCACTACACTTACTGGCACTTGTGACACATGTAGTTCTGCAGCCCGTCCGCCTTGATGCGGGCGTTGCAGGCGTGGCACAGCGCGCGGCCCGCGTGCTTGATGAAGCCCGCGTCCGCAGCTCCACTGGCAGCAGCCCCGCCAGTGTACAGCTCACACTAGTCACTACACTTACTGGCACTTGTGACACATGTAGTTCTGCAGCCCGTCCGCCTTGATGCGGGCGTTGCAGGCGTGGCACAGCGCGCGGCCCGCGTGCTTGATGAAGCCCGCGTCCGCAGCTCCACTGGCAGCAGCCCCGCCAGTGTACAGCTCACACTAGTCACTACACTTACTGGCACTTGTGACACATGTAGTTCTGCAGCCCGTCCGCCTTGATGCGGGCGTTGCAGGCGTGGCACAGCGCGCGGCCCGCGTGCTTGATGAAGCCCGCGTCCGCAGCTCCACTGGCAGCAGCCCCGCCAGTGTACAGCTCACACTAGTCACTACACTTACTGGCACTTGTGACACATGTAGTTCTGCAGCCCGTCCGCCTTGATGCGGGCGTTGCAGGCGTGGCACAGCGCGCGGCCCGCGTGCTTGATGAAGCCCGCGTCCGCAGCTCCACTGGCAGCAGCCCCGCCAGTGTACAGCTCACACTAGTCACTACACTTACTGGCACTTGTGACACATGTAGTTCTGCAGCCCGTCCGCCTTGATGCGGGCGTTGCAGGCGTGGCACAGCGCGCGGCCCGCGTGCTTGATGAAGCCCGCGTCCGCAGCTCCACTGGCAGCAGCCCCGCCAGTGTACAGCTCACACTAGTCACTACACTTACTGGCACTTGTGACACATGTAGTTCTGCAGCCCGTCCGCCTTGATGCGGGCGTTGCAGGCGTGGCACAGCGCGCGGCCCGCGTGCTTGATGAAGCCCGCGTCCGCCAGCTCCACGCTGCACTCCGCGCAGCGGAAGCAGGCCGGGTGCCAATTGGCGTTCATGGCCTTTATCACACGCCCGATGATGAACTCTCCTGCCATTTTATTATATTACCATAGGTATTAGTTTTATTATCGAAAAGAACGGTGACCCCCTCTCCGAGTCGTAGCTGGTGCAAAGGATGGCCCTCGCAATCTAGCGTGGCAATGGGCATCTTTGCACCAGATATATTAAGGGGCAATTGATTTATTTTATTGGTTATTTGTTTTATAATCCTGTCGTAATAATATTTTATACATGAACTAACGGCCCGCCCCGGCTTCGCTCGGGTGGACAATATTTGTTTTTGTATAATATTTACGGTTTTACGTCCTACTAAAATAAATACATACGAAAACGCGCCCACTCAGAGACCTATACTGCGCTTAAGATCAAGTCGCAGCGCATTGCTGTTCTAGATAATTCGTAATATTTCCTAAACTATTGATCCAAATTATATATGCAGTACAAAACAAATATTAAATATATTAAGTACTTGTGACGATAGACTTGTTTAATTTGATAAGGATTAATAAATTGTGGTTAATATCACCAGTTAAAAAACACCTAATGAGTTTAATTATTTTTAAAACATAAAAGTAGTTATTGTGGCTGAAATATTAAAGCTAGATATATGCTATCGCGGACTTTTTTGTAGGCCTATTAAAGATACACAATTCCTCCACTCCCTTAGATATGTTACAAAACAATCCCAAAGCTGCTGGGCGGCTAAATTTTTTCCCACTTCCTCAACAAATATTGCCATATTTCAACTTATATATACATATACACAAGACCTAAACTAATAATATAGCTAAACCTTCCTCATGAATAACTCTACATATTAGCACAGAATTAATATTAGTACTACGTACAGAAAGGAAACTCCCTGCCCCTCCCACAATATGGCACCCCCCCGCTCCTTCTGCACTTCTCCCCCGTTCTTGTGTAACTGTGGGACGTTCGACTATGAAAACGCACACATTGACGTGTTCACGGATATACAGTTTCATTTGTAGTAGTAGTAGGCATATTTGACGCGCCGTTTCTATGAAGCTCCCGCCCTGTGATATTAGTGAAAACCGCATGAATATCTGTCCAGTAGTTTTTGAGTTTATCGCGAACAGACAGACAGACGCCGCGGGGGACTTTGTATTTGTTACACATGGATTAAGATGAAATTTGGAATATAGGTAGAATTATCCCAAAATTCCTAATATTACAATAAAACATGTAAGATTAGAACTCCCAACGATGCACAATATTAGAAAGGACTTGGTAGCGTTATCCACACTCACCACATTTTCCGCAGCATGGAGCAAACAGCACTTGAAAATCGCGTTCACAGTACTTGCGGCCCTCAAATTCATAGAATACTCCATCAGGGAACACACGGAAACATTGGGCACATCTGTAATAATTCATCACATCTGTAATGTGAGTTGTAGTAAAGAGGCTCTTCAGGCATGCTAGGCTTGGTCCAATTCTGAATGATGTAGTACTTATTGTACTTTAAAGGTTTTTTTTCAGCAGTAGTCATTTAGAAATGCTAGAAGTTTGTAGCTTGAAGAAATATAACACTGATTATAATAAAAAACTAGTTACCTATAAACTAAATTAACCTAAAATTAAATATTTACAAAAATGCCAGTCCCGACAATTCGTTGCCCTGAGGTAACGTGCCCAGAATGCTGGCAGCATTGCCACATTGGATGGCAATGCTTAATCCCTGAGCGAGATAAATTCCAGCCCTGGTCATGAGAAACCTCAATCAATAAATATAATTTAACACTGATTTATTATATGAAATGATTTCAGTAATTACACTAGATATAAATTGAAGTATTTGTAACTTCAAAATAACTGCAAATTATCAGGGTAATCTTTGAATGGCCAATATGATTTTGATGGGATGTTCTTTGGAGGGTTCATAAAATTACAAATCAAGAACCATATAAAGTTAATATGGTGATGATATGTTTATAAAGTGGATGTGTATTCAATAAACTAAATAAAAATGTTTACTTACACAAAGCAATTTGTGTGCCAAAGCTCGCCATTGGAATTGACAATCTTCTCATTGGGCTCAAAACCCTCACTACAGCGAGTACAAAACATATTGTCAAGAGACATATTTGCTATACTGCAAAAATAAAATAGTGTCAAAAGTTAATAAAATTTTATATTTCACCAAAACAGGTAGATTAGGATGACCAATATTAACATAACTTTAATCATAACAGCATTGAGGAAACTGTTAATAATGACTAAGCCATATGCAATATTTATGTATGTAGGTAATTAGTATTATTAATTTAAATGTAGCATGACCATTAAAGGCCCAGACTTATTATTTAAATCTTTATGTTTTTCCTTTAGAATTTATATAAATAATTTATGAGATGATTGTAAAAATTAATATGAGAAAATATCTTTATAAAATACAACAAATTCACATAATTAGATGAGTGAAGATTAAAATGAGGAATTTAAGTATGCTGTGAATGTGATGCAGCAAATTGAGCTATAGTCAACTCAAAATATAAGCTTTGACTATCTGTGGTGGCATTGCCAAGACGATAGTGTGGGTGCTATGTTATGTCCTTATTAAGTAGGCCAACCACTCCCTACAAGCAAATGTTGCTTACCCAGGCATTTTGCACCACAATCACCACCAATATCACTATTCTGTCAAAAAGAAGAATAGTTTTAACTAAAAACACCTTGTTTGTTCAGTTTATAAAATCTATACTGGTTTCTGAGTGGAATGATGTCATGTTCTTGGAAGTTGAAGTTGCACCAAATGTAACGAAAATAGAAAGCCCTTCCAGGATATGATACCGTAACGTAATACTTACACTGCAAGTTAAGAAATCAAAACTACGTTGCTGTAACAGTTATATATGAAAAACATTTACAACAAAATAAGTTTAGTCAGTATCTTTTCATTACCTTTAAAAGATTCGTCTTGTGTTTCACAATCACAAAAGCTCCACAAATTCCACAAATCCACAATAGACTACTGACTGAGTGACAATGACAAGACTGACAGACAAACAAGACAAATAATTAATGATTAATGAATTTTTTTTTTGTTGATTGCCTTCCCTCGTTTTAATGAGGAGGCAAAGGGTACTAGCCCATACAGCCAAACAAATGTTGACAATCTGAGATGACAAAGTCAAAGTCAAAGTCAAAATTTTTTATTGAAACTTGGCCTTCAAAGAAGGCTCTTTTTCACGTCGATAACTAATTATTTAATCATAATATTTTATGTCTCAAAGCTACAAACTACTAGCATTTCGGAACGACCACTGCTGAGAAGAAATGCCGAAAGAAACTCATGAAACAGTCTTGGTCGCCTAGCATGCCAGAGGGGCTATTCATTAACTTTATACATACACTAGATTGTGTACAGTCAAAAATAAAATAAAATATAAGTAAAAAAATAATAATATAATAAAACATGTTATGTTTGTGATCAAGTAACCACAATGAATTGGTTAAGAATAAAAAATAAAAATAAAATTCGAATCAGGATCGAAGCAGGATCCCCTGGCAACACCCGTTCACAAGTTTGAACATTTTAGAAAAATAAATACTTTCAGTCACTTGAAGATCACAATACACGTACAGACATCTCCAGAAGTGGAGTCAGAATTTCTCATACTAATTGATTATAGAAGTGTTTGCACTTAAGACCTTATGATTGTGTGTTATTTGAAAAACGCCTATGTGTCTGTGCAATGTCAACCGACCGAATACGATGTTTCCATAGAAGTAGGTAGGCTGGCGCGGCGAGTCGGCGAGCGCTTCATACTTTTATGGATTTCATAGACATACCTACTATGAATGATACGGAACGTTTATAGTATGTCTATAAAATCCTTGCTCTAACTTTATGGTATCGTTACTTCGTATGGGTGGTCAGTATGGACCAGCTATGAAAATGAATATTTGACGGTGAATGAAAAAAAAGACAGACGCAAATTTATCACTTCAACCGAGTTCTCGTTTTAGTTGAACGCATTTGTTAGTGATAGTTATCTAAGTATTTGTGGAATATTACTTTACCAACACTTGCCAATATAGGCCATTATAAGTAGGTATTATGAAGACTATTCGGATTTACTTTGCATGATAGTGGTTGCAAAATAGTCTCAATTTCTAATGAAAGGAACTGGATTAAGTGTGAGTATTTTTAAACAAATAAATAGTTGTGATTTGAAATATGTGTGTGTAAATGTGTAATATTTTGTGATTAATTCAAACATAAAATGATAACATAATATTAATGTATTGTATTGATATATTTTTGTTCGTGATTTTGCTTTGCATAAGTGATAGTTTTGAAATTAAATATAAACTAAATACCTAATTATATATTATTATATTTTTTTAGTGGACAACACGTTGGGTGTAGCGACTTGCTGCAGGGTAGCCTTGCCGCAAAGTAGAAGACCGGCTATTATCTCTGAGCAGCAGCAACAATAATGTTGGAAGAATATGAAGGCGATGATTTTACCTACCAGGCGTTATGCTGATTTATTTGATGTTTCGATGCCTATCTACTGTTCGTCGTGCATATCAAGCTGGTGGCGTGCATAAAAAAACTGGATAATTTATTTCGCTTCCAGAAATAAATGTCATCCTTGGCCAGCGCGGTCTTCTAACCTCAACTCCATAGAAAATCTATGGGGCCTGATGGTGCATAGAAGATGAGCAAGGAAGAATTAGTTTCTCATTGTATGGATGTTTAGGACAGTTTTTTTGTGATTGAAATATGTGTAGAAAAGACAACAACGGCAACTTTACAAAATAGTGAGTTAATTATTTGTGTTTAAATTTAATCAGTGAGTTCATTCATTAAGTAGGTATATTCCAACTGTCCTCTTTCTATTGTAACAAATCTGGTTTTATAAAAGTATAAACATTATTTAAATTATTTTTATACTTATTATTACTTGTTTTTGTATTTTGCATTACAAATACAAGGTTATGTTTCGTAATAGGAGATAAATTGTTAAATTGTTAGATGTTGAGGTTTAGTTTCAATCTTCTTTTCATGATGAAAACGAATACTTAAGCTATAACCTCAATATTTACTAAAAAAAAGCGAAAGTATACCTAATTTAGTAATAATATATAAAATAAATGAACAGATTCTTATAAGTAACTTACTACAGAATGCTTATTTTTAAGTTCTTATTTATTCTGTAATTAGATAGGGAAGTGATTAAACATAAATTTTGAATTTGTTAGTGTAGTTTATAATAATAAATTTTACATAAGTATACTATACCTATTTACATGAATAAATAGTTGTCATGATTTTTGAGAATTTTTATTTCATAACAAATATATAAAAGCATATCAATTACATTATATAAAAATACTCTTGGCTTATGAATTGAGTTTAATATGAAAAATAAAATATCTGGATGTGACTCGAACTTTGACCTGTATCAACTGCAGTCCATCCGACTACCGATTAGACCAGCAGATGCATTAACTTGTGACGAAATTATCAATTGGTTGCGTGTCACCGCACTCACCACTATTGGTTTGCTTTATAATAAACTATAGGTAGTGTATTAGTGTATTATTATTTCTGAGTCAGAATTCACTACTTAGTACCCCGTAAATTTGATAGATGGCAGCACGTAGGCAGTATGAGCACGAAGCACTAGCATGCAGCAGAGTTGTGTCTTGGTGTGGGTGGGTAATATGATAATTAGCTTAGTGTGAGTAGTGTTCTTATTGTAATTATACGTCCGTAATATGGACGTAACGCACACAATGAAAGACTGCGCGCCTGCAAGGCAATATGATATTTAAGGTATGACTCCACTTTTGACTCTTGACTGTACATGTTTAACAATTAAATGTCAATGTAATTAAATTTAAAAAAGAAAGGCAAGGTTATTTTTTCACAATATCAAAAGAATGTAATCAAGTGTGGAGTGGCGAAGTTGTAGGGAGAGACCAAACTTTTTTATCGTTCAAATAATCACTTATTGTGTAATACGCTTTATTCATCAAAGTATTTTTAAGATATGTTTTAAATTTTTGCATCGGTAAATTTATAGCCATTTTATAAACATTTTTACACTTTGACCCACGAAAGACCGCCGAACCTTTTTAAGCCTAAAGCAGGGCGTATAAAGTTTATTCTTATTGCGGGTGTTTATACTATGTACATCGCAGATTTTTTTAAAGAGGTTTAAATTGGATTTAACAAAAATAAGTACATTGAAGATGTATTGAGATGCAACAGTAAGAATTTTTATTGATTTAAAGAGCTCTCGTAGAGAATCGCGTCGTTTTAGCCCGTACATAAAACGAATTGCTCTTTTCTGTAATACAAATATTTTCCCTATCTCGGCTGCATTTCCCCATATCAATAATCCGTATGACATTATGCTATGAAAGTAGCTGAAATACACGAGTCTAGCTGTTTCAATGTTTGTGCACTGTCTTATCCTTCTCACTGCATAAGCCGCCGAGCTAAGTTTTTTGGCCGTGAGTTCAATGTGTTTATCCCACTTTAACTTACAGTCAACGGTAACGCCTAAGAATTTGACACTGTGTACCCACTCTAATACTTTGCCATTAACTATTAAAGGTATATCATTATGAGGTGCGTTCGAGAGAGAAAACTTTATACACTTGGTCTTGTCCGTGTTTAAAGCCAGGTTGTTGGTTGTAAACCAGTCAAGCACAAGTGTCATAGTATTACTTACATCGTCATAATTTTGACTATTTCTGTTGACTTTAAATAGTAATGATGTGTCGTCCGCAAATAAAACAACTTCACACAATTGTTGGGCAAGACATGGAAGGTCATTTATGTAAACAAGGAATAGAAAAGGACCGATTATGGAGCCTTGAGGCACGTCCATGTGTACCGCCGCGCTGCTGGAAGCAGCTCTGTTAACTTCTACTTTCTGAGTTCTGTTGTCCAGGTAAGAAGCTAGTACCTCAAGGGCCGTCCCAGTAACACCATAAAATTTAAGCTTGTTTTTTAGTATATTATGATCCACGCAGTCAAAGGCTTTTGAAAGGTCGCAAAAAATACCTATGACATCTTGGCTGGATTCCCACGCTTCATAGATTATTTGAACTAAAGTAGATGTTGCATCAGTAGTGGAACGACCTTTAGTGAAACCGTACTGACGATTATGTAAGATTTTATTTACGTTAAAATAAGAGACTAATTGCGTTAAAATTAATTTTTCAAATATTTTACTTAAAGCGGGTAATATAGAAATGGGTCTGTAATTAGTGGGATCATTTTTTGTACCCTGTTTGAATAAAGGAATAATTTTACTTATTTTCATGAGGTCAGGGAAAACACCCTCGGAAATGCACTTATTGAAAATCACAGTTAGATGAGGAGCAATCAAATCAATAATACTGCTCAGAACTGCGACAGATATACCCCAGAGATCCTCAGTATTTTTCATGTTGAGTGCCTTATACGCAGATAAGAGTTCATCCGATGTGATACTTCTAAATCTAAAAATGGACTTAGGATCGGAGGCATTTCTTTTTAATAAGTCATCTGCAGCACTGGGACAAGAGGAGAGGGATCCTGTGATATTCTTAGAAATATTGGCAAAAAAATGATTGAATTCGTTGGCTACTTCGTCGTTAGAAGTTATGGTTTTATCACCAATTTTTAAAGAAATATTAATGTCGCGCGATTTCGATTTGCCTGTCTCGTTATTGATAATAGACCAAGCAGCTTTGATCTTATCATTAGAGTTTTTTATTTTATTAGTCAGATATAAAGATTTTGCAGCAGCACATACCTTTTTAAAAGTTTTTGAATAACATCTAACATATGATACAAATTCCGGTTTAAAATTATATATACAAATAAAAAATACCAAGCTGTCATTGTCAATATTCGGCAGCAAGCAACATAGAGTTAATCAACTCAGCCCCCCTAGCATGACCACGCGTCGTAGATATACGATAAAATATATCGTATCATATATCACCAACAAATTTATCGATTTCGCGAGCATGACCAAAGTAGCAACTAGCCACAGACATATATAATAGTAATAGACATATAATCACGACACGCAAGCAGCCCTACAAAATTTCACGTACACATTTGCGCATGTACAAAAGTAATTTACCTATGTAGTGGTAAATTTGCGAGCGTTGTACTCCATACAGTCCGGGGAGTGCCCCCAGGGCTTGGCCCCCAAAAGCTTGATCATTTTAAAGAAATGTTTCTTCGTTCTAGAAATTCGTGGAAACAGTGACATACACACCGTTCGCGATGTGCAGTTTCTACTTCGGGATGAGCATGCTGGAGATGAAGCCGTTCCACGAGGCCGTGGCCGAGGTCAGGGCCAAGTTCTGGCCAACCTACAAAGTGAGTGTTGACCTCTCTTATAATAATAATAAAACTTAAAAAAAGAGTGTCTGTTGACCTATGTCATAATAATCCCAGCTTACAAAGTGAGTGTTGACCTATCTTTTAATAATCTACTTATGCAGAAGAAGTGTATACTGGCAATCTGTGGACACCTTATATTAAAAAAAAAATATATTTCTGTGCAACCTTAGACTATAGAAAAAAGAATAGACATAACATACCTACAAAAAAATCGTGCAAAACCTAAACTTGAGTCTGAAACAAAAATGGCGGCTTGCCGTAGAGCAGCGCGTATTACTATTATCGATTATGATGATATCGATAATTGAATTGCATGGTGTTCATAGAATTCGACATTTTTGTTAAGTATCTATTATCTTTCCTCGCTTTTATATGAGCTATTAAATGCACTTCGACTTCGCCATAATAAAATTTCGCAGTAGAATAATGAAGGTTATGAAACGAAAATGCGTAAAATATTTAGAGATTTTTATACCTGTTTTGCGTGCATAGCTTAGGTTTAATATAAAACACAAAAGGAAGGAACACAAAAAATAAACAACCACAACTTTTTTTTCAAAATCAACAGGTTTTATTCGTATTCAAAAAATCACAGTATGTTCAATGTAACATTTTCAGTTATTTACTCACATCAGAGATAGTGTTTACAGTATGTTGCCTAATTGACTAGGCTACTGTGTTCGGAAGTATCATTATAATTAAAACTTAAAAAAAATACGTCTTCACCTCACCTACTGTGAATAATTTCTAACTATCACAAATCAACATTATTTACACAATTGAATAGACTATATTGTCAGTTTCTGAGTAATTATCATTGCATTAAAAAAATTAAACATAGATCTTACCTACTTGAAGAATTTCATATATTACAGATCAACATTATTTACATAGTTGAATAGATTATAACATTTTTTGTTCTGTTTCTGAGTAATCATCATATTAAAACTTACCAACAACTCACTCGAAGGCAAAGCATCGTCGTGCAGTCTTGTTACATTTAAAGTTCGATTGAAAAATTTCTCTTCAAAATGCAGGGAACAAATATAAATATGTTTGGTTGTAACATCCAAATTTTCGATTCCAATTGTATCCAGCCACTGTTCTTTTCTTTCTTTACATGTTGGCAATCTAAAATCATAAAAAAGAAACCGACTATAGGTGTACCTTATAATAAATATTATTACATAAATCTCAATAGAATAAAATAAATCACAATTCATTCATCTATCGATATGTTGTGATATTTGTTTGAGGATGACGAACCTCATCACTATTTACCATAAGGTGAAGAATGATTTTCTTAAAAAAACACTTTTAACAGTAAATGATTATAAAAAAAGCTAGTTAATCTTTGTAAACTTTCTCTCAAATAGCTAAATCTTTTAAAATATTATAAATCTATCCATATATTTTATATATCTTGTACTAACATGTGCAATGTTATATTAGGATGTTTTTCGCTGGTTTTCATGCGGCACTCTAACACAGTGCACCTAGCCATAATGAATTTAGTATTATGCAGTTTCGAACACTATAAACAAGCACAAAAATTCGCCTAACAACACATAATTTTCTTCAAAACTCGGAAACAAACAAATCGCAATGACAACTTACGTACTTGTTTTGACAGGAACAAAACATGGCGATCGGCCGCATTTCTACTGTTTGCTAAAGCTTGTTATGCCGAGTCTATGTGCAACTAGCTAACTGATCCGTCATTTTTGAGTAGCTCCGTGTGCGGCAAGGAAGTTATGTGCGGACGGCCTAAATCTGTGATTTGTTGTGGTTACCCATGGAAGTAATAAGTACTTTGTACAAAAGTACTTATTACTGCCATGGTGTTACCTACTGTCATGTTTACTTCACTTCAGTGACGTTGAAGTATTTTACTTCAACGTCACTATAGTGAAGTCAAACAAACAAATGTCAATTGTATGTATTTGTTGGACGGACGGACCGGACAGACGGCGGGTGGCCTTACAAAAAATAAATAGAAGTGCGCGGTAAAATCAGCAGTACAGATTATTTTATTAAATTTGCACTACACTGCAAGTGATTATATGCTCTTTGCTACACTGGAGGTTTGACAAAATACTATAAAATGGATGAAAGTGTCTGTCAAGATAATTACAATTCCTTGAAGGAAATGGTACTAGATGAGGCAAGATTGGTTACTTATGTTTCCGTTAGTAAAGATTTGTGTATACATGTAAATGAAAGCAAGCGTTTATTAAAGCAAATAGTTGAACATATTAAGAAATCACAACCTGATGTTACGTTGAACGTTAATTACATCGTATCGGGCCTGTCAGATGGTAACAATGCCATCACCACTGTCTGTTCAGAGGCAGACATTGCCTCTGTTAGACAGAAGCTGAAGTCAGTATTTTTTGAACATATTTACAGTGTTGGAAAAGGCTCTATATCAGTTGATAATGTTGCTCTTATGTCTGTTAATAAATTTGGAGATTTCCCATTGTGTACGGGACTGATTAAAAGCAGTGTGTGTATTAAGCATTCTCAGGATGAGATCAGTAACATTAAGTCTAATAGCCAAGATATTATAGTCCCTGACACCAAGGTTACTAATGCACAAGCTCAAGTGAAGGACATTAAAAAAGACATAGGCAAAACTGTTAGTGATAAATCTAACAATCAAGCCAAAGTTAAGGAGACTAAAGAAATAATAAATATTAAACCTGAGGTTACTTCACCTAAAAAGACTAACAAATCCAATAAAGGCATTGCAAGTTTCTTTAATAAATCCAATGGTGTAACCAAAAAGTCTAATAATAGTAGTAGCACTGGTTTATTGTCAGTGGTAAAACAGAAAAAGAATGATATACCTGTCGAAATAAAAAAGCCAGAGAAACCTACTGAAGTTGAAATGGAAGTAGATAAGGAAGATTCAGCCAAACCAATCAGTAAAACAACACCCAATACAGAGAAAAAAGCAAAGAATAAAAACCTCAAAAGCATCAAGAAAAATGCTAAAGTTGATAAGAAACGGAAGAGAGTGCTACAAGTATCTGATAGTGAAAGTGATGATGAGAAGAATGATCCATTTGCTGATACTACTCCTGTTAACAATCATGCTCTTGAATCAGATGATGAAATACCCCCAACACCTACAGTCAATACTGTCAAAATTACATCTGGTTTAATGAACCCAAAGAAAAGAAGGAAAATTGTAGACAAAACATATACAGATGAAGATGGATATATTTTAACTAAAAAAGAGGAAGTTTATGAAAGTTGTTCTGATACAGAAATGGAAGTTGAGTCTAAAGAGAATAAAGTGAATCAGGTCAAGGTTGAGGTGTCACCAAGTAAGAAAGTAAAGGTCGAAATTTCACCGAGTAAGAAACAAAATGGTACAAAGAATGGTAAGAAGAAAGTGTCCCCTCCTCAAAAAGGGAAACAAGCAACATTGATGAGCTTCTTCAAAAAAGTTTGATATTAATGTTTGGAATGTACTGTTGCTGGTGATTCATTTTTACACCAATAGAATATCATGTTTATGTTTTGTTTATACAAAAGGTTACTTAATTTTGATTTAATTGTTTTATTTATGACTATTAGGTATGTAAAGTTCAGGAAAAATAAAGCCTTCATCTACTCAGTACTTCATTTATTTACATCATATCTTATTTAATACTGGTACAAATCTCCTTATTATCAAAAAAAATGAGTAGAGAATTAAAATCAGAGGCATTTTGACATCAATCAACCAAATGAGAATATTCTGGTAAATATTTGTTTCTAAGTTATTATTCAGGCATTTTAGTAAGTATAATACAAGTAAATAATAGGAAAAAATGGTATTATTGAATCATGCTAAAACATATTCAATATTTGTAAAATGAAATTGTACTTGGAAATTAACTAAGACATTTCTTTTTGAGTTTTATATAACACAATAGGCACACTTCACTGTTCACAAACAGCTGTGAATGATTTATCTTTTAGTTCCTATAGCTAACACCCAATCTGGTTGCACCTGCACATCCACCAAGTAAGAGCATTTTGTATTATATGTTGCTGACTGAACATCTTGGCTGGATACTTGTCTGAAACAAAATCAGATTAAATTTAAAGTTGGCATGTATTTATGCTTTTTTAGGATAATGTAAAGGAATCAACAAGTTAAAAATTAATGAAATAACAGCACATTCAGATTACTTCAAGCTCAAATAAACATGACATACTTATTCTTTGCTTGGTTTTCCCACATGACTTTTACAATTCCGTCCATGCCTGTAGAACACAGCAAGGAGTTTTCAATGGACAAATCTCCAGGGTCAGTTGCTACTCTGTTAGTGAGGCTGGGCTTGCCGACTGCAGACCAGTCCAGGGCTGTGACCTTCCCATGGTGGCCTCTGTGTTCATGGACACATGTGCATGCAGCTAAATCCCACACTTTAATCTTCTTGTCGTCTCCTGAAACAATTTTTTGTTTAATGGTAGACTAGTGATGTAAAGATTAAGAGTAATTGTGATCTAAATCATGAAAGGAGAAATTGATAAATAAAGGAGTCCATTAGCTTTACTTATTGTCATTGCAACTATTATTGCACAAAAGGTCTCGCGTTTATACAGTCACACATATCAAATGATAAGCGTAATCACATGATATGACGCCAAATGATATTGAGAAAAAATTAAAGCATGATTGCATATTTTGAGTTGCAAGGTCAATTGGTACCGGTGGTGGGGCGATTGAGAAAGTAGTACCTTACTGTATGATGTAGGTATATGAGACAGTTACCAGCGCTTGCGAGGTAGTTGCCTGTGGGCGCGAAGGCGAGCGCGCGCAGCACGTCGCGGTGCCCGCAGAGCACGCGCACGAGGCGCGCGTCGCACACCGTCCACAGCCGCACGCTGCGGTCTGCGCCGCCTGTCGCTATGTATGCTTCGTTCGGGTGGAACTTCACGCACTGATGGGAAAAAATTATAGAAATAACTATAAATTCAAATTTATGTTATCAACTTAGGCAAACTAGAAAAGAACTAATGATAATAATAATTACCACTAAAAATTAAAAAATAAGAGTTCTCTTTTATGGCCTCCAAGTTGGTAGCTGAGCGATGCAACGTTTGGAATTCTTTTTGCTCACCTCTTTTGACCAGATTTCCATGGGTTGCAGCCATTGAACTGTTACAAAAGAAATTTGGTAGGTATAACAGAAACAAATTACTTACAGTTACATCAGATGTGTGACCGACAAAAACGCGAATTGGAAATGTGCGATCGAGAGACCATAACTTTGCGGTTTTGTCGTGCGATCCAGTGACAATGTACAAGCCGTTTTTTGACACATCCATGCACCATATTGGATAATTATGGCCTCTGGAAATAAAGAATACTTTTTAAAGTTGTGGTGTTTGGTGGAACCAAATATTTTATATATACTACTTTATTTTATCAGTCAAGTAGATCCTATAATGTTACATTTTCGACTTTTGTGGTCATGGTAAAGTGACCAATATTAATAAACAGGTTAATATTGTAAGTGTAGTAAGAGTACCTGTAAATGGAAGCGCAGGAATAGTCACTTAGTTTCCAAGCTCTCATTGTATTGTCATGTGATGCAGAGAGTATCAATTCCTCTTTCCACAGCACGCTGACAGCTTGTATCGGGCCAGAGTGGCCCCTCAGAGGCAGGCCTGCACCTATTTGTCTGAGAAATATGGTATGCACATTATTTTTAACACAGAATAATGGGTCTAACTTGTCTTAACCTGGCAAGTTGGTATTTGGGTTAGTGATACCTTCTGTACTTACAAAGTATTATCTTCTGCTGCCGGTTCAATTGGCATATAGCAAGCCAGTTCGATTTCTGATATATTTTTATTCATTCTTTTCCTCACATTGTTTTGACCTAGATCCCACAATCTGATCTCAGAGTTGCTAAAACCTCCACATAATATGTTGCAATTGGTGTCAGTTTTTGCGCATACAAGACTGAAAAAGAAAAGTATTTTGAATAAGTATAACAAAATCAATTTTGTGTAATGTTAATCTTGACAAATTATGAGTTGGCTTGCTTGGAATAATTATTTTCATTAGGTACATTAAGTCAACACACTTACTGAGTGTCAGGTGCCACTATTTTATACAGCTTGAGGGGTGCCATGGACTCTCTAACTCCTTTGATTGCGTCTTGCAAGTCTCTCAATTCCTTGTCCACACTCTGATATTCTGCATGTCCGTTGCATTTTGCAAAAATATCTAAAATTGAATACTTATATTTTAATGACATATTCATTCATAAAAATCCCTGAAATCTTTGAGTTATCTGCCACCACTTTTGTATAAGATGAGATTAAATTAATGCGTAACATGGTTGTTAGAAAGCGGACAATTTTATTATACCTTTAACATCTATTGTTTTTTCATCTGAGTTGACTGTGACATTCATTTCCTCCAATTGCTCTTCTTCATCTTCCTGCAAAGTATAAAAGGTAAAATAAAAGTTTCTTTTCATGAATTAATTAATTTAATCCAAGAAACTCACAAAAATATTCTATTGTTACCATTGTTTTATTTACTAGGAATTCATATAGTTTACATAATTATAGCAGGGTTAATTAAACTTTATAATGAATACTACAATTTTAACTAAACTGTTAATATATTTTTTTAATACATGTATTTCCTAAAGTTAATTATTTTATTAAATCAAGAAAAGAAAATCTTATTTAAAAAGAGCAAATGCAAATAGAATAAAACTACAATTCTTGTACTCACTGAGTTCTTTTTGTTAGAATCACTATTTACATCTATATGGAACCATGTCTGCAGCACTTGTATTAAAAGAACATGTCCATGCTTAGCAAGATATGCCTTTAACATATTCAGTGCATCTTGGGACAAGTAGATATCATATTTACAAGACCTGAAAATAATATTGGTCAAAAACCATTTTATTGGATTGCCGGTGCTAACTTGAAAAGAAGAAAATGAAATATTCATAAAATAAATGCACTTGGAATCCTAATATTATAAATGTGAAAGTTTGGATTTATGTTTGATCTCAATCACACAAAATGTATTGAATGGATTTTGATGAAATTTGATACATGGGTAAAGTGAAATTAGGAAATTAGAAAGGGTACTCTTTATCCAGAAATTTCCATGGAAGTGAAGCTCTGGGGCTGCTCACTAGGATAGTATAATTAATTACTAATATTTAGTGACATGACAAGAATATAATTTTAAGCACATGGAAAAATTTGATAAGTTTTTGATAAAAAGTCTTACCTAAATGCAGCAATTGTTGGCCGAGATTCAACTTCTTGTAGGGTATAAATGGTTCCTATATCATCTAGTATTTGATTCATATAGTCTTTCTCAGGAGTTTCATTATCAATGGTGCCATTTTGAAGAGAATTAAATAATTGTTCCAGGCTGTTGGGGCGGTACAAAGCAGAGGGCAGGTTTCCATCAATAGGTTGGTGGTATGAGAGATCTTTCTGAGGTAATGTTGCAGAGTGCCGTTTGAGAAATACTTGTGCTGCACTACTATGACCTCCTCGTAGCATTTCCAGGTATAAATGACAGAGCAAAGGACTTAATAATCCCAATAACTCATTCTTGACCTTTTCAATTTTAATTTCTTTTATGAAATTTACTAACCTGCAATATACATATAAATTAATTTGTTACACACAAAACGATACTTTGAAAAACAGTGCTTATAATTTAACATCAGACATACCTTGTGTACTGTATGTCATACTGGGCAAAGTCATTGTTAATACATGAAAATAAAATAGAATTAGCACGACTAGATTCACACTGAACAATTGTGGCTACTGCCATTTGTTCAGCGCTTTGGTTCGACGAATGTGTATTACTAAACACATCTATGTCCTGTAATAAAAAAAGTTTTTATTAATAACATTTAACCAAGATAAAAACAAAGTGTTTACACATTATTATACTTACTGGATAGTTTCGTCTTTCCAGATAGGATGTAACTGCTGCTTTGATGGTATCATTTCTAGATTTCTTTATGAGAGACATTAATTTGACCAGTTATTCATAAAATCAGATAGAATATAGGTACAGTCAATCGGGGTAACTTAAACTTTCAATATAACATTGACTCATCATTTTATTATTGGCATTTTATTTTTTTACTCTGTCGTAAACGCATTCTGACAATTTTCAAACGTACTGATTTAAAAAATATAAATGTCAGAACGTATTTATGCGGGAAACATCATTTTCATCTGTCAAAAAGTTTTTTAAATCTAGGTCAGAATTTGGAGTCAAAAAGTTCGTTATAACATCATTGTTGTAAAGTATTCTATAACTTTGAAAAGAGTGACTGTTCAGAGGCAAGTTATATTTTTATTTATAGAATATAGCCTTATTTACTCAATATAATTTAAATCTTTTGTTGGAATTGGTATGTATATGATGGATTAAATCGTTGTTTTCGTAAAACTGGAAAAAAAAATCTGCTATCGGGGTAACATTAACTCAGGCTAAAGTAATTGTACGTATGAAAATGTTGCCATTCATCTATTTCAGAATCCAAAAATGCCTAGAAAACGAGCTTGTCCTTTACCAGGTACCCGAAAATATGGGACAAAATCTCGCTACACAGAAGAAATACTGGAAAAAGAAAAGAAGAGATAAAATTTTGTAAAATATCCCAAAGACAGGCCATCCAGACCAGAAAGAGTGACTTGTCGCACTGAAAGTGTCGTAGGTCGCTTAAAAGACACAAAAAATAAAAAAATTGGTGATTTTTACATCATAGACAATGATTTTCTGTCCATGGAATGGGGAGAATAAGACTACAGTTTTGGTTGATTTTATTTTTGTTAGAAGAGATTTTATTTTAGTTTGTCAATTTTTTTTAATTGTTTCTGGTATCATTGCTTTTGTTTCTAATGAAAAAGATTAATTAGAGCATTAAAAAATACTTTATCAAAAATAAAAGTTAATTTCGAAATAGGCACTTTTATTTCATTAATTTAGTAACCCCAAGTATGGTTTGTATGATAAAAAATTAATGATATGGCAACATTATTGATTTAAATTATTAAAAAACGCGTTTAAAGTTACCCAGATAAATTAAAACGTTTAAAATATGTGTAAATCAAGAAAATTTCCCTCTATAGGCAATGTTACCCATAATTCGTTTTTACTTTAGCTCACTACGATTTTGAAGTTTTTTATATTTAAATCTTTAAATATCAGTAAAAAGCATCTGTATTCATATAAAGAGAACTAAAATCCCACAGATGATATAAATTGGTAAGTAAAATAAGAATCAATGTCAACACAAAACTAAAAAATCTGACGTTTCCGAGTCAAAGTTACCCCGATTGACTGTAGTAAATAACAAAATAATTTACTAAAAACACAAACCCATCAAACCAAAACCTCTGACAGTGACAGACAGATGGATGTAGTGTAGTGAGTGTGGTCACACTTAAAATTTGACAAAATACCAAAAAGTTATGCTGTCAGTACTAGTGATGTGCCGTTTCCGAAATTTTCAAGAATTGTTGGAAACGGTCAGGAAACGTTCTCGGAAATATTCCCTAGAATGGAAATTGTTGGAAAAATACTTGAAATATATAAAAATTTCGAATTTTCTTTATGCAGTCGTCTTTATAATAAGAAGATGAATAATCATTGAAATTTTCACGAAAATCTGATGACAGGAAATACATATTTTCCGAATTCCCGAGAAATTTTCCAAGAAATTTTCGAGAAATTTCTTGCAAATTTCATTCCTGAGAATTTTTCTACAAGATTTCTTTAAAATGATATAGATCATTCTCAGAAAGTTAGTATTTTGCAAACTTGAACTTTTTGTACAAATAATTACTTGAACCGCAATGTCCAGAGTATTTACTATGGACATTGTGGTTTTTTGATTCTAGTAGACACAATGATGATGTACGATTCTTTTGTATTAAATGAATGTTTATATGCTAATTTTATTTAACTTTTAAAATGAAAACGACCAAAACTTTTAAATACCTGAGTAATATCAAATATCAAATAGACAAAGGAGGAGTTAAAAATAAATGAACTCATGGTTGGTACTATTGATATATTTTTAAGTTCAATACAAAATTGGGTTTTGTGAAAAGATAGAGGATGTTCAAATATACTCAACTGCATTCCAGTTACCGCTTTTGCATATGCCTTGTGAACTGTATTATGTAACAAGTTGAATAAATATAAGATGCTTTAAATATTCAAAAAATATAAGAAAATTCGAGACTTGTGTTGGGAGACTACATAAACAGCCAAGAGCCAGGTCAATCTGAAAAAGATCATTTTCCAATTTGACTCGACCGGGGATCGAACCCGGGACGTCTGGTGTAACAGTCCGGTATGATGACCACTTAGGTCATTAGGTGTATGTCTTTTTTTTTACTAGCTATCTGTGTCCCACTGCTGGGCAAAAGCCTTCCACGTATCTCTATTCTTGGTCCTCTCTTTCCATTCCTTGTCAAACGCTCTCAGGTCGTCCGCCCATCTCGTCTTTGACCTTCCTATTTTTCTCTTTCCATCAGTTGGAACATAGTTTGTTAAAATTTGAGTCGTGTAACGTTTTTTATTTTATATTCGCAGTTACAAAATAAACAACAGTATTTAATCTACGACCACTTTCATCATTTTTTTGACCAAAATATTCAAAAACTCTATTTTTTGGCTTCATTTTTATAACAACACTTTTGCAACTGTCCTTAAAAAGTGTACATCTGACCCCACCTCTCTGTCACAAAGCAGGAAAGCCAATCAGGAGTATTCAGGAGTCAAATGGTGGCTTTTGTTTACCTGATTACAAAGAAATGCCGCTTACCTGAATGATCCCTTATCAGTGTGTTTTGCTTGCCAGGTATATTGTTTCGCGATAAGGACTATACTACGATGCTATGTGAAGTGTTTAACATATTTTAGTAATGGTGGATATAATTTAAAAATTTGAGCGAAAACGTTGAAAATTTTCCATGAAAGAAATTTTCGGAAAGCGAGAATTTCTCGGCGGCACATCACTAGTCAGTACTAAAATATATATATATATATTAATTTTTATAAAATGTATGTATTGTATTGATTGTTTGCACAGCCTCTGCCCTTTGTGTTATTATATATATTTTTTCGTAGCGGTTGACTGGAAGAGATCCCTTCATGGGATAAGTCCGCCGTTGCCATTTTCTGGATTTGTTATGTATTAGTATTGTATTTATGTTATTGTGCAATAAAGTTATTTCAAACAAAACAAACAAAAAATACTAAAAAGCAAAAGTACCAAAATTGTACTAACACTTTGTCAGAAATATGCTACGTAAAACACACATTTCAATAACAAATCCGAAAAAGAATAAGCGGAGACTTTCTTGGAAATATTCACGAGAACGGAAAAATTTCATAAAATACCGAGGAATTCCGAAATTTTCAAAGGCAGAAATTTTCGGAAGGGAGGGAGGGAGGGGTTTTTACCTAAAAACACGCGAAAATACCAAAAAAAAATACCGAAATAGACAAAATAGTTAAAATTCTACCAATATTATACTAAAATTTGATTTGGTACTAAAATTATACTATACTCTGGATCGTGTAAGAAAAAATAAAAGGTCATTGCCCTGAAACCTACAACAAGACATTCGCAAACTATCGTCTCTCGTGAAATCTTAGTACCGGCGCGTAAAGGTAGTTGAGCTACACTGGCGTAACTCCAAATAAAATAAAATCGAGTTATAACGTCACGTATTATAACGGCGAAATCTATAGGAAATATTCATTATTATTATGTTTTTGAAGTTTATTATGATATATTAAATGCCTTCTTTTACTCAATTCCATCTGTAACTGTAGAACCTAATATTTTTAATAAAGCAAATAAAATAAATGGCCCTTGAATTCGTAAAAAATTAAGTTATATCGGTTTGTCGCAAGTCGCAATGTTTCGTGTGATGTCAGACTCGCTCGCCTAAGAAGGGCGCCACCTTTGGCTTGGCGGTTATTTTATTTATTTATTTAACCTTTATTGTACAAAAATACAGAGTAAACGTACAATAGGAGAGCTTAATGCTAAATCATTATATACCAGCCAACCTTTGGGTTATACAGAAAATTTTAGGTGGGTGTATAATAAAGGTATTATTACTAAGTAACTAATAATATCATACATAATTAAATACGAATACCACAATAAATATTTATATAGAGGTAAATAAATATATATGTAAATAATACATAAGTATATACATAAATACAGTATATACAAATAATATAAGCAGCGAAACTCATAGATAGAATTTGTACACTTGTGTCTTTCTTTCTTGTGTCTACGGTTTTGACGAGCTCGACGCCCGCACGGCCCCGCGGTCTCGTACGAACTTCATTCCGTTGTAAATGGCCACATAAGCTTTTGCAGGTTATTTTTAGTTGTGTGAATAATTTTTAAAGGTGTTGTTAATTGTTTTTGTTTCTTTATTTGTTTTTGTTGATGTTCATAGTTTATTAGTTGTTTTGTTTGATTGAGCAAAAATTGTTCTGGCTTCTATTGGCATAAAGACCCCCATATTTTTTTCTTAGGTAAATAAATATCTCTAAGACACAGACCAGTTACAGTTTTATTATAAACATTATGAAGATATGATCAGGTTTCTGATATGTTTAAATATGTTGTTATTGTAACAATAAAAGTTATTCTCCAAAATACTGAATATTTTTTTAGTCACGTATCTGCGCCTTAGGCTTACATAGGTACTTTTGTTCCTTTTGCACAACCAGCACAACCTGTCATACGTTATATTCAACCCCACATACATAAATACCAATTGGGTTTGTTTTTATTTTAATGTCTTTAAAAAAATGTTTGTGACGTCTGACATGGTCATTATGCTCACCCCGCCTTCTACTGCGATTCGCAAAAATACGTATTTGCGATAATTTTGAAAGACATTGTATAGTATCGTTTCCAAAAATGGTGTACATTGGTAGAGAGACGTCAATGACCTTTTGTCCAGATTTATATCGTTTATACTATAACTTCATTTTGAAATGCCCCAATTATACTAAATTAGTACTGAAAATACCAAAAACGGTCACACTGAGTGAAGGCTGGCTTGACAGCACTTGACAATTAGTTGACAGCTATATTTTTTGACACATTTTCTTTTTATTCAGCCCCATAGACTTATGGTCGGTACCTATACACTTTGATTAGTGATTAGTGCGAGTGGCTTGTTTAGTGTTAGTGTTTAGCAAAAAACATGTCAGGACAGTTTCTGTTTAGTGTTAAGTGTATAGTGATTAGCGAAGTACACGGTTAAACACGCGTTCTATTTTTTCTGCGAGTAACTCCTCCCGCGCGTCCCGCCCACAGAAGTAAATTTTTTTTTAAATATAAGCAGAAGGAACACAAATTTCACACACACACTGATGATATTTGACAATATTTGCATCCTGTTCATGATAAGGGCTATCACATAACTCTGTCCCTTTCCTTCTTTAGCATTGCACTGTATTGCAACACGAACCACTACAGATCGTTCACAGTTATTTTACCTCTAGCTGTTAGGTTGGCCCACCTTTGCACCGTGTTGCCATTTTAGGTTCTATGATTCCCGAATTCCCGATGCAAATTATAAAATATTTTTTTTTTATAATTTTGTATCGGGATCCGTTCGAATTTCGGGAAGAAATCCGATTTCGTATTTTCATTAATTAAGTATGTAATTACTTAATTACGAAATCCGATTTCTTGCCTGAACATACTAAAATAGGCGGACAAAGTTTACCTCGTGTATATTTCATAGATAGATAGTATGTTTTACATAATAATTTTATACAATGTGTGTAATTAATAATAAGCAATAGGTTATTTGACCCATTTTTATTGTTCATATAAAAAATTACACTAACCAAAGCGGAAAAACAGATAGAATATTTTTATTTTGAATAAGAATGATCTATACGGACTGGGTCATCAAGCAATCTGAGCTTGAACTATCGCTGCTGGTGCTGTCAGATTCTGTTTCCGATTGGTCCTTGACCTCTATGATGAACTTGTCAAATTCTGCGTCCATGCAACAATCTTTTTCGCGAAACTTATCTTCGATGTGGCGTACATGTTCGCACTGCTTTTGCCAATCTTCTGCAGTGATCGATTCAAAGGCTTCTTCTGTTAATTTTACGATATCGTTTGAATATTGTGCTACATTTTTGCCAGCTACTCGCCTTTGACGAGACTCCACATAAACTCAATTGCGTTTAGGTCGCAATGATATGGCGGTAATCTAGCAATTTTGTGACCATGAGCTTCAAGCATTTGATCAGCTTCATATATTGGAGCTTCTTTATGCTCTTTTATAATTTCATATAGTTGAGCTTTGATCATGGTTGGCAGATAAGATAACCCCTTATTTGTGATCCAATTTTGCATTTCTGATTTGGTGGAGTTTGATGTCGGTGCCTTGTTTAACTTGACTGTGTGATAAGGGGCATTGTCCATAACTATTAGACAGTTCGGCGGCAAATTAGGAATCAGTTTATCCTGTAACCACTTCATGAAGTTTGTTTTATTCATGTCGTTATGGTAATCACCTGATGTCGACTGGGATTTAAATATTAATAAAGCGTTTGGTATAAACCCCATTTCTCCACCTGCATGAACAATTATCCATCGTGCACCTGCAGAATCGTTTTTTAAGACACCTTCTTCATCATCTATTTGCCAACATTTATTTACAGTGTAGGATGCATGAATATAGGTCTCGTCTAAGAACACAACAGATTTGCCTATTTCACGATTTTGTATTAAAGTGGTTATGTACCTGTATCTCCAAGCAACAATATCATGCCTTTCCATGAGCACTTTTCGCTTTGACCTACATTTTTTAAATCGAAAACCAATTTCTCGTATGATTTTCCACAATGTGGTACGACCTCCACGAAAATTTATATCATCTTTTAGTTCTACTAGGAGTTTTCTTAAAGTCGGTACCACCTTTCTGACGATATACATTTCGTGTATTTTATTTCGGATCGCGCACCGATCAAAATCATCTAATATAATTTTCTTTTGTTGGTCACGTTTTTTTCTTGGCGTGGAAATTTTCCGAGACGTGGAAGCGGCAACTTCGCCCTCTTTGGTGATTGTACTGACGGTTTTTTCAGATATATCTGGAACATGAAAATACCTTAAGTGATAACAAAGGTACATTTAGTGTAACCGCTATTTCAGCACAATAATGTTAATGTTTTTATTTTTTATGTGTATTAACTAATAGGTACTTCTTATATAGAAATTACTGTGTCAATAAATCAAATAATAAAAACAAATTGGATGTACCATTTTACGCAAAAAATATATCACTAAAGAGCAGGGCTATTACATCTCGACTATGATTTTTGCGTACTTGATCTCCAAAATAAAGATACTTTAAGCGGGTAATTTATAAGCTGGTAACCCTATTTCACATACCTGTCATGGCGGCCACCCTTTGGCGAACATTTGCAAATGGGATTAGAGGACCATTATTCTCTTTTTCTCTCTCACAAAATGAACGAACTGAAAGTACAATATTTCTTCCACTACTCTGAATCCTTTTCGGCATGATTCCAGATGAAATAATCACACATAATAAAGAAAAACGCTTGGAACTGAACAGTACGGCTCGACCAGGAATACCAACATACAGATATGATAAAATGTCATCTGTCAGAGGTAAAATAACTGTGAACGATCTGTACACTGAAAGATTTAAAATCCGAGCCGGTTTTTTCATGCGAAATGTCCTTAACTGTCATGTTTGTTTTGTTGTCATAGTTGTCATATATATTTATAATTATTTTTTACTGTTTTGTGCTTTTTAAACTCAATAGAAATTATAAAATGCAACGTGTACAATGTGTGGAAGTGTTTCTTATGAAAATATTCCTGGAATATCGTTCCATCGGTAAGCAATTCATGTTTTTTTTGACGTGCCCAATGATAATATACAATTTCGTGTTATTTTTGAAACAATAATCATTATTAGACTTTAGAATGATATTTATCAGCAATATCATTATTTATTTTACAAAGTAGTGTATTAATTTTACCATTTCATAAGAAATACTACAAGTAATTTAATAATTTCGTAAATAGCATAGATCATTTGACAGATCCAATTTTGTTTACTATGGCAGGGCCGAATCAAGGCAAATATATGAATTTAGTACCTATTCTATAAAAATCTCAGGAATTCTTTCTTGAAGATAAAAATGTTCATATGTAGTAATGTTGGCTGAACTTTAAAGGGTAAAAAAATCCTTTCTAAAAAAATTTAATTCCTCATTAAAATTGGCAAAGCGGATCCGTCTATTGGCCGCCACTTTGATGTCTTTTCAGTGAAACTTGTTTTAAAATATAAACAAATCAAAGGTTTTGCACATTTTATAAAAATACTGACAGTGAATTTTATTTCAGGGCAAGGAAAATATGCCAGAAAATAATACCTCAAGAAAGAGAACTGCTATGGGGAGTATGTCTCTTCCGTACTATGAGTACCAGGACATTGAATGGATGCCAGCAACCATCAACATCATTGCAATGTTTCATTGCACGTGATTTTAAATAATTTAAAATAAATTTTATTTATTTAATGACTAGTATTTTTTCCCAAAAGGGAATAGAATATCAGCTGTTTCATACATTTTACAATACCTACAAAATCTCGCCCAAAATGTCTTAGATCCGACCCTGTATTCTGTCGTTGTGTGAATAATGATCTTAGTGTGTGTTTTTGCCATGCAATTTCATATGACATGTTCAGTCTGCTTACTATTATTATATGTCTGTGGTCCCGCCTCACTTGCTCTAAACACGTCAGGACGTGACTGTTAAGTGTTTAGTTTATATCAACACTGTTAAGTGTTTAGTGTCAACAAAGTCAAAGTTTTTTAATGTAGGTACTAAACACCGCCTACTAAACAGTATAGGACATCACTAATCACTTTTTAGGACCTATCCCGTTTCTTATATTTACTAATGACTTGGTTAAACATATCTTAAACATACAAAATGACATAAAATTTATATTATATGCGGATGATACTAATGCCGTCGTGTCTGATAATAACATTGTAAAAGAATATAGAATTAAAACATTATTAACTGCATTTAACCACTGGTTTGTTTCCAATAAACTTAAACTAAATCAAGATAAAACTAAGGTGTTACTTTTTAAATCGACTGCTAGAAATTCAGATACACTGGACATCAACCTTAATGGGAATAAAGTCGATATTGTACAGGACACTCAATTACTAGGATTATACATAGATGAGTTTCTAAATTGGAAGAAAGAACTGGAATCAATAGAGAAATCAGTCTCGTCGGCTTGCTATGTTATCAGGACATTAAGGAACGAAATATCGTTGACTCATCTAAAAAAAGTATACCATGCCCTAGTAGAGTCAAAAATAAGATATACTATTAAATTATGGGGAAATAGTTATCAATACAATCAGGAGCGAGCTTTTGTCATACAAAAAAGTGCCATACGTGCAATGGTTGGAATCCCACCCTGGGAGTCGTGCAAAAAATACTTTGTCACACTGGGCATACTAACGGTTCCATGTCTTTACCTATTTGTTCTTCTAACAGACCTTAAAAAACGATTACCGGCAATAGAAACAAATTAAGAAAGGCTAGCTCGCGAAAGAACTCGCAGGCAGGCACTCATACACGCACGACATAACGCCGAATTTAAAAATTATATTTCATAGCGCACAGTATCAAGCCTACAGAGCTTATAATAAATTGCCGAAAGAGATAAAAAATGTGGAAAGTCTGAAGCTCTTTAAAGCGAAATTGAAGGCGTACTTGCTGACCAAAAATTATTACACAGTGAATTTTTTGATTGACTTCAATTATTATGCATTTTTATTTTAGACTTTGACATAAGTATAAATATAATTTAACTTAAGCAATAATTTCATTTTAATTTATTTATTGTTATTCAATTTTTATTTAATTTGTAATTGTAATTTATTTTTATTTAATTTATAAATGTAATCTAATTTAAGTTATATTTTAGTTAGAAATATCAAATACGATGTAAAAATTGTTTATGATTAAATAAATGAAATGAAATTAACACTAATTACTCTACACACTTAACACTTGACTAATCAAAGTGTATATCAGCCATTAGTTAGTTCAGTTCCCATTGAAGTTTTATTTTAGCCGACAATAAAAAATGAAGTCAGTTTTTCGAAGTTAAAGTATTCTATTTATAAGGCGTTAATCAATTCGTCGCTTTATTACCGATATTCGATAGTGGGATTATACAAGAATATGATTTCCTGGTAGAATAATAGCTTGTGTTTCTTACTGTTTGTTTACCCGCTCGAGGCATGGACTTCTACGATGCAAGCAAGGTCTTGGACAATGGTAATAGAAGCGAATTTGTAACGAATTTGGGTAGGTTGTTGTGCTGTTTACGGCAAATACTACAAGTCCTATTTATCTCATTCAACATACATCCAATGGTATTGTATGAGTGGCTGCTATGTAATGAGATATTTTTAGTACGTTATCGATCAGTATCAGGAAATAGAGACTATTCCATATAGTTTTAATATGTTAGCACTTTTATAAATTTATGCTAGTCTCGCAGTCACATTATAAGATGATCTTGATTGTATTTATATCGTTCATATTGAGGGATTGCTTAGCTGATTTTCAAGAAAATGATAACATAAATCGGTTTTTATTTGGAAGCCAAAACTTCCAATTTATAGATTTGAGTCAAAGTACTAACAGAGAAGCGGAAAAGGATTCCTTTGCTGAAGATTATCGGTAAGTTTGAGATGTTTGAACAGGAAGCCACCTAAGTACTTACAAATTCTTTTCATAACCACCTATAAATGTTTTTGAAACTTGTTGGTATTTTAGTTAGAGCATTAGGTACCTAATGTGAGAACAGAACCCACGGTGCGCGAGTTGTGCTTGGCCGGTTTATTTAAAATTGAATATATTGTGTGTACCACAGACCACAGAAGCATGGTTTTATACCTTAATGTGATGAAGAAAAAAAAACCCTAATAGCATTTTTGGTAGACATTTGGTAGGGCCACATATATACATATATATATATGTAGCCCTACCAAATGCTTAACAAAAATACTATTAGGAAATATATATTTAAATCATTTTCAGAAACTTAAGTCACACTTGCTTGAATGAGAGGCTTGGCACTGCGATACATGTGATGTCTGGTTACGTTACCTTCAGAAAAGAAATTATTATTCGCGATCTCCAATTGACAAACCTTATCCTACCATGTAAGTTAACTATATAAGTCGGTCACTTATCTTCCGGGAAATTCTCATTTGTCTATAAAAAAATAAGAGAAGAATTTAGTTTCGCTATCTTTCTTTCAGTGATTATCGCTGATGTAAGTGATAAAGTAAATGAAAATGGCAATTTCGTGCTCTATAAGTATCACCTCGATTACTTCCTGAACAATTATTTCGGTGATACAAAGCAACCTTGTCTATTGGTGTTTAAGTTTGGTTGGTCGCAGTATTTTAAGGACCGTCAGAAGTATTGCGGTGGTGTTGATGAGAAACAAGCTTTGTTATTCCCAGGTAAGGCTTTCCAAAAATATTTTGTTTTAAGAACAGCTTCAGTTGCTCGAAGAACATTTAGAAAAATGTAGGTACCTATTGAAAACATAATGTCAGTGAAAAATCTAATCTATTTAAATCCGCTAATCGGACTTTTGTACAAGAGCTTTCAACATGAGTAAAGTAGTATACTTAGATAAATATATCTACGATATAACCAATCAATATTGGTCTTAGGAAATAGAAAAACAAATCGCAGTGATTTCAAGTGTCGACGAGTTTCTCTGTAACAAACGACAGATAAAAAGGCACCTTATTATTTTAGGAATAAGTGAGGAAGTGGCGAAGTGGATAACAATAGCGTATAAGAACATCGTTGGCGTTGGAGTCGACCTCCCGGCTGTGGACCCCGGGTTGTCCAAAACTTTCCCAGCATTCGAAACTTTAGTCAACGCGGGAGTATACGTCCTGACTAATGTTAAATTGGATCAATACATTCCCGGTAAAAACTTAAAACATACTTTCTTAATTGAAACTTTTGTCGCAAAATATTTTAACATAAGAAAAATATATAGTAAGTAACAATTAACAGTTTTGCTTATTTAGTAATGCATGGAGTATTTAGTAGACGTTAGAGGAAAACGATTGAATAATTAATACAAAGTTTTTTTCATCTCAGAAGCATCGTGCACCGCTTTGGTTTTGCCGCCAAAAATAGTAGGTTTGGGAAGCTCACCGCTGCGTCTTGTCGCACTCTGCCCTCGATCTCGGATGACAAAACCTAATAAAGTATTATTACCATAAAAATATTTATTTTATTGTTTTGTTACCGGTCATAAACATTATAAATGCGAAAGTTTGTCTATGTTTGAACATTTTCACGTCAAAACTACTATTGCAAGCAATGGGTGTCGATTCTGCTAATGTTGAATCAAAGTCGTGTCTCAGAGATATTCCAATAACTGGGTAGTGTTTTTTTTAAATGTTATTTACCTACATGAAAAAGCTACTATTGAAAAACCATTGACACACGACTATGAATTAACGTTACGAACCAGAATCGGCGGTTGCAAATTCAAAAGATGTTGATCGAGACGCAGCACAGTGGTCTGAAATTCAAGCTTCATACTCATAGAAAGTGATTGTCAGAAATTGATAATTAAAAAATGTTATTGTAATTAGTACACCTCCCTTTATTAACTGTTATAGTATGAATGTCGTGAGTAGCTCCATGTGTGAGAAAAAAAATATTGTATTTTTTTTTGTATGGGAAAAAACTTTAAAGTGGATTTTTAAAATACTGAACAGAACTGAGGGTCTGGTATTCACATGAGTTATTACACCTTACATGGCGATTAAGATGACATACAATTGTTATGCCTTTCGGTGCCGCTTTGCATGTAGCAAGCTTTTGAAAGTTTGAGTTTTTGGTAGTTGATTATTCATACCCTATAACTAAATGGCTGGTATCACTTGACATCTTTATTCTTTATTCAGTAGCACACAAAACAGGTTACAATCAGGAGAGCGATATTAGAGTTCACAAAAGTTTAGATCTAAATGGTAACCCAAACATATGCATGCCTAGCATGGTTTTAACTTCAAATTTAAATCATTATACACTAGAGTGACTATGAAAGCATTAAATCATCATCATCATTAGCATCTAGTGTCCATAAAATTTTAATGCACGGCGCGGAATTCATTAAACATTTTTACATGATGCCCAATGGGAAATTATCTGAAGAGGCATCAGAAGCCAGAAACAAAGATTTAAAAAATCCGAGAAGACCATTCTCGAAAATTTTGTCGAAAAGCAACAAACGAAGACATTTTCCATGGTCTCCTTGTTTCGTCAGATCCCTACCTGTCTAGCATAAGGCCTGTGCTAAGAAAGTCAAAACACACACCTATTACCGATGACATGAAATCTCTTCTCATTGGTGACGATGCAGATGTAGACAAGGAGAATATTGAATTTGTTGATGTTAATGGTTCTTTATAATAATTGGTATTTTATAAGTAGTTGATATATAAGTAAATAGTAATATTTTATATGTTATATGTTATTGTTTTCTGTTTATATGTTATTCTTTTATGTTATTTTATATGTTAATAGAGCATTAAATAGTTTACAAGACTTAGCCACTGTTATGTTATAGTGTTTCTTTTACATCCAATCCAGTGTCATTTTTGTTGTAATGTATTAGGATAAACTTATTTTTAATTATTTTTATCTATTTAGGTATACTTTTTTTAACAATCACTCGATCACAGGCATAAAATATTTATTATAAGTATTTGACTATAATTACATTATTACTGTGAAGTGAAATGTAATGGCATGACTGGGACCAATACTGTTGAGTTTCTTTCGGCGTTTCTTCTCAATAGCGGTCATTCCGAAATGCTAGTAGTTTGTAGCTCTGAGTATTATTACATTACATTATGTAATTTACTAATAATATTTAATAGTATAATCAAATAAAGAAATTTCTCAGTAATTACTGAATATGTGCTTTTGATTTCCTATTTTTTAATTGAACAATTATACTATTTAAATATATCCTAAGTACATATTTATTTATTCCTTGTGTAGGTATATACAAATTTCAATTATTTTCATGCTCAAAGTTATAGGTATCTTTATAATATAAAATCGAAGACTTGAATAATCTTCTACCAAAAACTCAAACTTTCAAAAGCTTGCTACATGCAAAGCGGCACCGAAAGGCATAACAATTGTATGTCATCTTAATCGCCATGTAAGGTGTAATAACTCATATGAATACCAGACCCTCAGTTCTGTTCAGTTTTTTTAAAATCCACTTTGAAGGTTTTTTCCCATACAAAAAAAAATATAATATTTTTTTTCTCACACCTGGAGCTACTCACGACCTTCATACTATAACAGTTAACAAAGGGAGGTGTACTAATTACAATAACATTTTTTAATTATCAATTTCTGACAATCAGTTTCTACGAGTATGAAGCTTGAATTTCAGACCACTGTGCGCAGGTAGTAAAACCTAATAAATTAATGAGGTCACTCAGTAGGTACCAGTTTAGCGTGTTGTCGCATTATTAGGTAATTGCCTTGTGTGATGTTTACACTTTAATAGATAAACTAGCTGCTGCCCGCGGCTTCGCCCGCGTGAGTTTCCTTAGATGAAAAATCTTTTTGTGTTCCAAACTGTAGTAACCTAAACTCCAGTACTCAAAATTTCAGCTATTTGGTTATCCCGTGTCCCGCGGGAATATATTAGGTACTCGTAGTACAGTCGCGGTGTTAAAATGAATCAAAAGTGATATTTCATTCAATAAACGATCTTCGTCTGCTCGTTATCTACAATTTCTCGTGTACCACCATTCCCACCCCGGGTCCCTCTTTATCCTATCCCGTGTCCTGTCTATTTATACGTCAGTAGAAAATGCTCATCAGGTTGAACGACTTTTGCTAAGGCCCCATTTCCATTTTTTATAGAGTAGCTGGTCTCTTGGAGTTCTTCATCAGATGTTGCATAAACTTAAATTTTTATACGTCAGCAGAAAATGCTCATCAGGTTAAACGACTTTTGCTAAGGCGCCATTTACATATATGTAATAGTGTAGCTGGTCCCTTGGAATTCTTCATCAGATGATCCTGATCTTCGATTTTTATACGTCAACAGAAAATGCTCGTCAGATTGATAAACTTTTCCAAAGGTACCATTTCCATATTTCTTATAGTTTAGCTGTTCCGTTAAGGTTCTTCATCAGGTGTTCCAGTTGTGGCGTTCCGTGGCATTCCCACGGGATCTAACGGCACCTAAGCTTTGCAAAGGCATCGTAAAGCAATTAACAAAATGCACAATGCCTTCGCAACAAAGGACCGACAACTTATACAACTTGTTTACAACCGGCAACTTACTTTATGATTATTGCCGAACGGAATTCCAAATAATTTGTACAACCATTTTTTATGATAATGTTCCGTTACAACTGTTAACGTTTAACTTAAAACATCCATTAAAGGACAGTCTGACTTTACTCACTAAACAGTGAACACGCGTTTCATTTACCAGTCCTTCTGGTATAAACCTACCAAGTACTCGTCCGAACATAGTAGGTACAGTACTTTGGTCAATCAGTTAATTTAATGGTGACCCTTACATAACTCACCACAAGTGAGTCAGTTTAGCCACATATATCCATAAACAATACAAATAGTAAAATCTAAAATATAAAGTTACATAAAAATATAACATGGTAAAGTGGTGACCCCGACGTGATATCGACGTGATCTACAAACCGACGTGATACCAACGTGATCTACATATCTACGTGATCTACAAATCGTCGTGATCAAGAAATCTGCGCAATCTACGACGTCGTGTTCTACAAACAGCGTCAGACTCAACAATACGAGCGTCCTGCCAGCAATTATCAAGACCACGATGTCACACAACGACAGCGACTACGCAGCTCAGAGCCCATCACCTGCTGAAGCACAGGCGGCCACAGCTGCACTCGCCCTGATGTCAAGAATACCGGAGTTCTGGCGACAGCAGCCGCGACTCTGGTTTCATCAGTTCAACGCCATCGTGGACATACATAAGGTTAGTGACCTCCACAAAAGTCAAATATTAATATCTAAGTTGGGTAGAGACGAATTGAGCGATATTAGCGACATTCTCGAAAATATGCCAACTGTAAATATATTTAAAACTATAAAAGATAGATTATTATATGTATATCAGGAATCCGAGTCTCGTCAACTAAACAAATTATTAAACGAATTAGAGCTCGGAGACCAAAAACCTACTCAATTACTTAGACGTATGCGGGAACTTAATAACAATCGTATCGCAGATGACACACTTAAAATTTTATTCATAAGTCATCTGCCAAACTCAATACAACCAATACTAACCGCGTGCGACGCAGACAAAATTAGTTTAAATAACCTCGCGATAATGGCAGATAAAATATTAGAAAACACTAACTGCCCATTTCAAACAGCTTCTATTAATGAAAAATATGTATCTACAATAAATTCTTCTGATGTTTCCGCGAAATTAAGCAGCTTACAATCAGAAGTTAAATACATTTTAGATAAGATAACTGACAAAGGCCATAAATCGCGAGACCATAGCCAACAACGCCACCCTATTCAAAATAACTATAAATCGCGCACCAAAAATAAAAGTAATCATAGGGATTTTGCCGATCAAAGTTCAAAACCCGGCGATCCGAACTACATGTGCTATTATCATTACACGTACTTAAAAATGCGCGCAAATGTGGCGATACCAAATATTGCAGTAGTTATAATAATTATAAAAATAACCCTGCAAACATGACTTCGACACCGGCGAACATAAATGTTGCTGAGGTTGAAAAGTCATATAGATTATGCGTTAGTGATAAAATTACAGGTACTCAATTTTTAATAGACACAGGCGCTGATGTTTCCGTTCTAGCCGCGAAAAAGCGAACAGGAACGTCAGATTACATCCTGTATGCAGCTAACGGTACACAAATTACTACATATGGCAAAAAAACCATTACCATTGATCTAGGTTTACGTCGCCCTTTTCAATGGACATTTATATTAGCCGATGTCTCTAAATCTATTATCGGTGCAGATTTTCTCGCCGCTAACAAATTAATGGTCGATTTACATGAAAGAAAACTAGTCGACAAATTAACTTCATTTTCGCGTCAAATAAATGTTCTTCAAACTAGTGAACCGACTGTTCGTTCTATAAACGAGAACGACGAATATCACGCTATTTTAAAAAAGTTTCCTAACATTACTAAAATGGAAAATTTCTTATTAGAACCTAAGCATGACGTGAAACATCACATTTATACTACCGGACCTCCGGTTCACGAGAAGGCACGCCCGCTTAATCCACAGAAATACAAAGCAGCCAAAGCTGAATTCGAAAGAATGATGCAATTAGGTATTTGTAGACCCTCAAATAGCCCTTGGGCTAACCCTCTCGTTTGCGTAACTAAAAAAGGAGAACAAGAAATAAGACCCTGCGGTGATTATCGCAGGCTTAACGCACAAACAACTCCTGATCGCTACCCTTTACCTAGACTATTAGATTTCACCTATATGTTAAAGGGAAAAACTATATTTTCAAAAATAGACGTTAGAAAAGCCTATTTTAATATACCGATGGCCGAAGAAGATATTCCTAAAACTGCCGTCATAACACCGTTCGGTTTGTTCGAATTTACTCGGATGAACTTTGGTTTACGTAACGCAGCTCAGGATTTCCAAAGATTTGTAAATAACGCCCTCAAAGGCTTAGATTTTGCATTCCCATATTTAGATGATATTGTTATAGGTTCAGAATCAAAATCACAACACTTAGTGCACCTAGAACGAGTCCTAGAGAGACTAAATAATTATGGTCTAACAATTAACTTACAAAAATGCGAATTCGGTAAACCCGAACTAGATTTCTTAGGCTATCACATTACTCCTGAAGGTATTATACCCAGCAATAAAAAAGTTCAGGCTATAATTAATTATCCTCAACCAAATAATATCGAGGAATTACGACGTTTCTTAGGAATGATTAACTTTTATAGAAATAGCATTCCGAACGCCGCGCAAATACAGGCACCATTAAACGCGTACATACACAATTCTAAAAAACGCGATAAGACAAAAATAATATGGACTGAAGAAGCATTAAAAGCTTTCAGCCAGTGTAAAGAAAGTTTAAGTGCCGCTACATTATTATCACATCCTGATCCCTCCGCACCGCTAATTTTAATGACAGACGCTTCAGGTAGTTGCGTAGGCGCAGCTTTAAACCAACAAATAAATGGTAAATTACAACCACTAAGTTTTTACTCTAAAAAATTAACTGAAACACAGTCTAGATATAGCACCTATGATAGAGAACTCCTAGCAATATATATGTCAATTAAGCACTTTAGGTATATTATAGAAGGTAGAGAATTAGTAGTTTTAACAGATCATAAACCCTTAACATACGCACTAACGAAAAAAGTTTCTCCATCAGATTCCCCTAGACGTTTAAGACAATTAGATTTTATTTCTCAGTTCTGCGATAAGATACAATACATAGAGGGTAATAAAAATAGCGCAGCTGATGCTTTATCTAGGGTAGAAGAAATAACAATGCCATCATTTATAGACTACCAGGAACTGGCTGAGTCTCAACAAAACGACTCGGAATTGCAGAATCTTAGGCAACAAGATAACCTACAATTTAAACTTATAACTATGCCGGATTCTGATATTAAAATTACTTGCGAGACATCAACCGATAACGTCCGCCCATATTTACCCCAACATTTCCGAGACATAGCTATTAAAATACTACATGAAGTCAGTCATCCTGGAGTTGCAGCTACTAGACGTTTAGTTAAATCTAGATACTTTTGGCCTAGTATGAATATAGATGTAAAAAATTTCGTTAAAAATTGTATTGCTTGCCAAAAATGTAAAATACAACGTCATACTATCACTCCATTAGGCGAATTTGACAAAGCTTCTCGTTTCGATCATGTGCATATCGATATAATAGGCCCACTACCGTCCTCTGACGATTATAGATATTGCGTAACAATTATAGATAGAGTTACGAAATGGCCTGAAGTAATACCCACTAAGGACATAACAGCTGAAACTGTTGCTAAAGCCTTTCTAGAAAATTGGATCGCTCGTTACGGCTGTCCGAAACGGATTACTTCAGACCAGGGTCGTCAATTCGAGTCTGATTTATTTATACAATTATTGAATAGGCTCGGTATCGAACGCATTCGCACTACAGCTTATAATCCAAAGGCAAACGGCATGGTCGAACGATTTCATCGTACACTTAAGGCAGCAATTATGGCCAAATGTACTGATGATAACACAAAATGGGCTCAACAATTACCATTAGTACTCTTAGGTTTACGTACAGCTATTAAGTTAGATTTAGATTATAGCCCAGCCCAATTACTGTACGGTACTAATCTTAGGTTACCAGGCGATCTATTCACAATAAACCCTAAGACATCTGTAAATACTAGAGAATATATAACAAATCTAGCTCAAACCCTTTCATCCATCCCATACACTGGACAGTCGAGCCATCACAATAACGGCGACAAAGTTTTTATTCATAGGGACCTAAACAATGCTACACATGTGTTCGTTAGAAATGAAACTCATAAATCGCTTGTTCCTCCCTATGAAGGCCCGTATAAAGTTCTAAAAAGAAACCCTAAATACTATACCATAGAAATAAACAATAAGCCTGTCACAATATCGCTCGACCGTCTCAAAACTGCTTATTTGTTAATGGATGACAACGTGTTGGTCACAAAACCTTCAAAAATACCAACACCAGTACCACTGGCACCAGATATCTTATCAGCAAAGAACGACACTCCACAGACGCAACCAACAGTAACCCGTTCCGGGCGCACTGTAAAAAAGGTGGTAAAATTCAACTTATAATACACGTGTTCAGACTTCACCGTTTAGAAGATGCAACAGCCTGCCTTCTAACGGCAACATGAAAGGACCACGTGTTGCATATACAGCAAGCGTCATCATTACTTCGTGTCTATTGTGCAGTGACTAGTGATAACAAAGTGAATTAAAGTGCCGGTATACAAAGACAATATTTTAGCAATTTATCAAAATTAATTAAGTAGTACATAAGTCTATACTGTAAATTTCTAATAATTCATGTATTAACTACTAACCTAGATATAGACAACTACTTATTGTTACTAACAAGTTACTAACTATAAATGTTTAATTTTAAGCCACATGTAATATGCTCCTCCAATATTTTTGTATAAATTTAAAATTAATTATTTTGTCCGAAATTGCTATATTATGTAAATAATTATGTACAAAGGACGATTACCTATAATTTTAAATTTCTAGCTTTTTCTAAGGGTGGAGGATTGTGGCGTTCCGTGGCATTCCCACGGGATCTAACGGCACCTAAGCTTTGCAAAGGCATCGTAAAGCAATTAACAAAATGCACAATGCCTTCGCAACAAAGGACCGACAACTTATACAACTTGTTTACAACCGGCAACTTACTTTATGATTATTGCCGAACGGAATTCCAAATAATTTGTACAACCATTTTTTATGATAATGTTCCGTTACAACTGTTAACGTTTAACTTAAAACATCCATTAAAGGACAGTCTGACTTTACTCACTAAACAGTGAACACGCGTTTCATTTACCAGTCCTTCTGGTATAAACCTACCAAGTACTCGTCCGAACATAGTAGGTACAGTACTTTGGTCAATCAGTTAATTTAATGGTGACCCTTACATAACTCACCACAAGTGAGTCAGTTTAGCCACATATATCCATAAACAATACAAATAGTAAAATCTAAAATATAAAGTTACATAAAAATATAATATGGTAAACAGTTTTCAAAATCACTTATAGCCTATATGTTGCCCAGGCTTAATTGCTATACAACAAAAAAGTTTCATTCAAATCCGTCCAGCAGATATTG
This sequence comes from Ephestia elutella, assembly GCA_018467065.1. Lineage (NCBI taxonomy): Eukaryota > Metazoa > Arthropoda > Insecta > Lepidoptera > Pyralidae > Ephestia > Ephestia elutella. The sequence goes on from CM031569.1 coordinate 11,069,288, forward strand.
CGTGAAACGCGTACATACATATACAGACGGACAGACAGACAGACAAAAAATTCCAAAAAATGTTTCTGCTTTCTGTTATTCTTTTTAAGTGTCCCTCTATCCATTTCAGTCAAAAATACTAAATGTACTGTACAGACAAAATATCTTTACTGTTTTATTATTATATAACCACAACCCCTTTATGCTGTTAAATAAGCGCGAAGTAATCACCAAAATGGCGCAGCGCCATCTATTGAAAATATTGAGAAATAATTTCAGCTTACATTTCTCATTTTATCAACGCCATCTATTGGATATTTTTCTTGGCACCATTTGCAAATTTATTTCCGGTCATCCGGAAATAAATTTGCAAATGAATTTATTCGTTTCTTTTCAAAATTAAAAAAAAAGTAAGAAAATAATTCTAGAAAACAAATAAAAAACGAAAACAGAAAATTATTGTTAGTGGCAGGATTCGATCCAGCTACTTCCAGCTACTTTCTTGAAATATTTCTTTACTAAAATATTTAAAAAAATATAGAATTCAAAAGAACTAATACAAAACGCAAAAAAAAAATTGGAAAAAAAGTCACATCAGGCAGGATACGAACCCTGTACTTAAAAAACAATACGCGGCCTCTACCGATAGGCCAACATGCATTGTTTGTGACTGGCGAAATTTCAAATGGGATTTGTCTAAAGGTACGCAAATTCACCCCTTTTTTTGGACTGTAAGGGTTGAAATTGTGAACAACCCTTTCTTATGTGGGCAGTATATTGTATAATGAAGACACTAACCAAATTTCACGTTTATAGCTTTTATAGTTTCGGTTTTGTGATGATAAATTAGTTTACCTCCCCTTTTTTACCCCTTTAGAGGTTGAATTTCAAAAAACGCTGAAACACGCCATTGGTTATTTTAGTTGAGAAGCATTCTTGCCAAGTTTCAAGTAAATCAGTGAAGATTTTAATTTTTTTTCATACAAATTTTGCCCTCTATTTTAACCCCCTTAGGGGTCTAATTTTGAAAAATCCTTTCTTATCTGAGCACTACGTATTAACATAAAACTTCGGTCCAAATTTCAAGTTTATAGCTTTTATGGTTTAGGCTGGGCGTTGATTTATCAGACACCCTTGTTCTTTTATATATATAGATAGTGTAGCTGGTCCCTTGGAATTCTTCATCAGATGATCCTGATCTTCGATTTTTATACGTCAACAGAAAATGCTCGTCAGATTGATAAACTTTTCCAAAGGTATCATTTCCATATTTCTTATAGTTTAGCTGTTCTGTTAAGGTTCTTCATCAGGTGTTCCAGTTTTCAAAATCACTTATAGCCTATATGTTGCCCAGGCTTAATTGCTATACAACAAAAAAAGTTTCATTCAAATCCGTCCAGCAGATATTGCGTGAAACGCGTACATACATATACAGACGGACAGACAGACAGACAAAAAATTCCAAAAAAATGTTTCTGCTTTCTGTTATTCTTTTTAAGTGTCCCTCTATCCATTTCAGTCAAAAATACTAAATGTACTGTACAGACAAAATATCTTTACTGTTTTATTATTATATAACCACAACCCCTTTATGCTGTTAAATAAGCGCGAAGTAATCACCAAAATGGCGCAGCGCCATCTATTGAAAATATTGAGAAATAATTTCAGCTTACATTTCTCATTTTATCAACGCCATCTATTGGATATTTTTCTTGGCACCATTTGCAAATTTATTTCCGGTCATCCGGAAATAAATTTGCAAATGAATTTATTCGTTTCTTTTCAAAATTAAAAAAAAAGTAAGAAAATAATTCTAGAAAACAAATAAAAAACGAAAACAGAAAATTATTGTTAGTGGCAGGATTCGATCCAGCTACTTCCAGCTACTTTCTTGAAATATTTCTTTACTAAAATATTTAAAAAAATATAGAATTCAAAAAAACTAATACAAAACGCAAAAAAAATTGGAAAAAAAAGTCACATCAGGCAGGATTCGAACCCTGTACTTAAAAAAACAATACGCGGCCTCTACCGATAGGCCAACATGCATTATTTGTGACTGGCGAAATTTCAAATGGGATTTGTCTAAAGGTACGCAAATTCACCCCTTTTTTTGGACTGTAAGGGTTGAAATTGTGAACAACCCTTTCTTATGTGGGCAGTATATTGTATAATGAAGACACTAACCAAATTTCACGATTATAGCTTTTATAGTTTCGGTTTTGTGATGATAAATTAGTTTACCTCCCCTTTTTTACCCCTTTAGAGGTTGAATTTCAAAAAACGCTGAAACACGCCATTGGTTATTTTAGTTGAGAAGCATTCTTGCCAAGTTTCAAGTAAATCAGTGAAGATTTTAATTTTTTTTCATACAAATTTTGCCCTCTATTTTAACCCCCTTAGGGGTCTAATTTTGAAAAATCCTTTCTTATCTGAGCACTACGTATTAACATAAAACTTCGGTCCAAATTTCAAGTTTATAGCTTTTATGGTTTAGGCTGGGCGTTGATTTATCAGACACCCTTGTTCTTTTATATATATAGAAGATAGATAGGAGCTTGTTGTGGACTAGCGAGCGAGTAATTTATTCATCATTCATTATACTTACCTCCTGCATCTCGTTTGTCTGCTTAGTCTCAACAGGATGCTGACGTTGACTGCTATAGTTTTATGTTTAATGGGCCTGCTGAGCCTATCAAAATGTAAGAATACTTTAAACGATCCGTTATTTAGCGGTTTGTACGAGTTTAAAGATTTAACGCATCCGTTCGATAACGAAACAGTTTACTGGCCGAATGCTATGAAATTCGGATTTACAAAGAAAATTGAAGTCGGCGATGGAAAGTCTTCTTGGTAAGTACCTACATTCATTTAGCTATTGTATTAGCAGACTATTATCATGTAGGTAATATTTAAAAACATTTAAGAGAGTATAGGTATACTTAGTGGAAGAAGGAAAATATGACAGTATACCATCTACAGGTACGATTAAAGTACGGTAAAGATTGCAAATAACAACTACACATCCAATTCCCAGGTGAATTTTATATATAGGTAGATTGATGTCAAGTGTAGATAGTTTTTTGTCTTATCTCAGATATGATATATGTGAGATGAACGTAATAAATAAGAACAGAATTAAGTACCTAAGTATTTACTTCATAGCAAATCAGAAATGCTGTCCAGTTTACGTTAACTTTAGAAGAATAGAGATTATTAATTTAAACTCTCCAAACTCTAATAGTATAAACGTTATGAAAGGTAGTGCTCTTTTATTAATTTTGTTAGTCATAGCTAGTAGTTTTGCAAAACCGAGCCGCAAAAATTATTTGAACAACGTGTTGTTCTCTGGAGAACATGAGTTTATAGAATTATCGTATCCTTTTGATAATGACACGATTTATTGGCCGAATGCTAAAAGCTTTGAATTTACCAACCAAGTTGAAGACGCAGACGGGCCGTATGGGTCATGGTGAGTACCCAAATAATTAAGGTCAATATTATAATTCTGATACAGTTAAGCCATAGTATGCACTTAGCCGTGTGAGTGCCTTAGCCATTTTAGGTAACCCAGGAAATGAGCATAAAGTTCAAAAAGGTCACATCCATAATAGCTTATCACTTGAGAATAATCACTATCGTCGGGATCGTCCAAGATGGTGGTCTTATCTTTTGCGTTTCTATTCTGTACTTTTAAATTATCGTTGGCATCCAAAACAAGTTTAAATGATGTATTATTTAATAAAGGCTATGAATATTTTGACCTCTCACATCCCTTTGACAATAATACCATATATTGGACTGACTCTCAAGTATTTAAATTCACTAAAAAGATAGAAGACAGTGGAAATAATGGAACTTTGGTATGTGATTAAAATGGCATATTTAATGTATGTTCAGGTGTGAAAAATTACGTGTCATATATTTTGTTGGGCTAGCTAAAGCGAAGCTGTTTTACGAATCTATGCAATCTCATTGATTGTAACTAGGTCTTCTAAAGTAGGTAACTCGTAATAGTTCAAGGGGATCTCCAGTATCGGGCTAGGTGTTCCTGGTGGACGACATTGTCATTGTGTTGGCGATTTTATATTATTCCAGGTACGCGTCAAACGACTTCGCGGCCGGAGAACACGGGGGCACACACATAGATGCACCTTATCACTTTTATAAGGATGGCCTGCATGCTGGTGAAATACCGTTGGAAAAACTTATCGTTACATGTAAAGTATAATTAATTACACAGGCCTACAATGGTTTTCCCTTTTCATTTCTGAGTAACGTTTTCGATAGATTTTGACACGCTGATTACGAGAAAAATAGTAAAAAAAATCCTTCACGTCAGACTTTTATCTTATTTATAGTTTTAGATTTTGTTCAAAATTGGCCGGAGAGCTCCCTTTAAAAATTGATAGAAAAATATTAAACGAGTTTTATCAAATTGCTACTGCATTAAATAAATCTATTAATATGATGAATATAATCATGATTCATAATTTGCTAATCACTTCATAATTTGCTAATCACTTCATAATTAGTATAAGAAATATGTCTTTATTGCGCTGAAAAGGGGTGATTTTAGCCTCATTAAGTAATGAGCGTATTAAATACAGATATAACTATATTGTTATGTACAATTTTATGTCAATTCGTAGAAGAGGGTACACGTAGTTAATTATAATTATATTATTTTTGGTATAAATACCCACACCATTTTAGAAAAATCACAGTTTCTTTGTGCACTGGACAACGCAAACTTAAAAATGTCATCACGTAATTGTTATATTTGTGGGAAATTTGTGACGGTAAAACAACGAGCAAGCATAACAGACTTTGTGAAGAATGTTTACTTCATGTATTTTGGACTTACCATCAGCAACCAGGACAAACCTTGGACACCTCATAAAGTTTGTACTACATGTGTTCGAGAGCTTCGCAAGTGGTCAAAAGGACAGAACATGTATTTTGGACTTACATTGTGGCCAAAATGATAACAAATTTTGGCTTGATGGGCTGTTCTATGACCATTAAGCTTCACTTCCTGAATTCGCACATTGACTATTTTCCGGAAAATTTAGGAGCCGTTAGCGAAGAACAGGGTGAAAGATTTCATCAGGACTTGAAGGACATGGAAAAGAGGTATCAGGGAAGATGGAATCCTAATATGTTAGCGGACTACTGTTGGCTTTTGAAGCGAGATGAGCCAAACCGGAAATTTAAGAGAAAATCACAAAACAGAAGCTTCGGAGAAAAAAGAACAAGGTTTCACAAGGATGATTAACGTGTTTACGAATTAAGCAACTTATTAATTAATTTATATTGTACAAAAATTTATTATCATAACTAAGTATTTTTTAATAAATATTTTTTTATTGTAAAAAAATGTATTTTATTGCAATTTTGGTTCATGGTCAATAACTAAAAATCTGGACGTGATGAAGAAAAACTGATTACATATTTGTAATCAGCGTATCAAACTTAGTCAATATCAGTTATTAAACTGAAAAGGGGAATTCATGACCTAAAATTTGTAGGCCTGTGTTATTGCATAGTTAATACTACTAGGACTAAACTTCGTTCAACTAGCTTGACTGGTCAATAAATTACGTAAAACCCCTAATGGTTAAGGATTTCTGGAAGTCCTTGCATTGGGCAAGATATGGGGGGTTAAAACGGCCACTTTGATGAATATGACCACAAAAAGTTCATTTTTAAATACTTAGGACAAGAGAAATGGGTCATTTCCTCTGTGGTCATTTCCTATTCATAAAAGTGGCAGTTTAACCCCCTAGACAGTGTGTTTGGTCACAGAATACATACCTATATCAAAAGTGTTACCTATTTAATTCAAGTTTGATGCCCCAAAATATGATACAGCCAGATGGTGTTTATAAAATGTTTAGTTTATGTATTGACCAATTGACATTTGCCAAAAGCGTTATATTATGATTAAACTGTTTTTGTGGTCCTCATAGAATTGCGATGGAGGCATACTTTAACGTGCTTTAACCCTACATTTTTGTTCCAGTGATAATTGTAGACGTCAGTTCTATAGTAAACGATGATCCTAATTTCGTGCTTCGCAAACATCACTTGGACAATGTTTTGTATTTCGACGAAAACAAGCCCTCCATAGTAATTTTCAAATTTGGATGGAGCAAATATTTCAACGACAGGAAGAAGTATTTGGGTTTGAACGACTATAATGACAAGCTTAACTTTCCTAGTAAGTAACTGTTAAAATATCATAACAAAAACGGACAACACTTCCGGTTACCAAAAGAATACCGACGAGGCATAGCATATCTCAGTAAAAATAAAAATATATAAATAATGTAAGTTCCGAAAGTTTGCTGGATCTGCAAGGATCGAGCAGCAAGGACTTCCGCGGGAATCCGCGTTGCTCTATGGTTGAGCTTATGCACAAGTCAGTTTAAAAAAAAGGACAAAGCAGAAAGTCCGGACCGCCTCAAACGCGTGCAATAAGTGAGACAATGAGTAATGTGTTTATTATTTTCAAGGCTTGAGTGAAGAAGTAGCAGAATGGATAACGACTTCATACAAAACAATAGTTGGCATTGGCGTGGATGTGGCCTCAGTGGACCCGGGCTCCAGCGAAACGTTCCCCGTGCACAAAGTGACGTCAAAGGCTGGCCTTTACAATGTAGAAAATGTTAATTTGAGTCAACCGATTCCTGGTTAGTTCATTCATTTCTAAAAAAAACATTTTTGCATGCCGCCTGATCAAAGGGCGCAGCAGGAAAAGAGGTAGACCGCGAAGATTTAGACAAGTTTCTGTGTGGTTGGCAACAAATTGCCGCCGATAGATACATGGAAGAAAACAGCAATGAGACACATCAACAGGCTAAAAAAAGTATATCTAAATCTGTTTTAAAACAAAAAATATGATTTTGAATATTAAAAATTTTTTGCAACGTGTCGTTCATACGTGATAGTTTTATTTCCAGAAAGTGGGTGCACGGCGCTGGTGATGCCAATGAAAATAGCTTTGGGTACCGGAGCACCGCTACGTTTAGTGGCCATATGTCCGAAACAAAAACCAAACATATTTTAATAGGTTGGTTTATTGATTCTTTTCAATTTAACAACTAATAAATGCTGAAAATATCTACTTTGTAGAAAACATACGTGAAGCTTAACTACTAGTAATAAAAACTATGAAAATAAATGTTTGTTTTTTTTTTGTTTGCTTAAACTTATACCTATTTCAAACTAAAGGTCTTATTACATAAGATTCTTGTTTACTCTTTGTAATTGCCTTAAAGTATAAACATAAAGTTCCATTCATACGAAACAACGAAATTAAACTTAACTTAAAATCAACTTAATACCATTTCGGTGGCTTGATGAGTTATCTAAATAGCTCAGCTATATCCTATAGTACGTTTTTATGGACTAGTGTCTTATGGCTAAAACAATTAAAAAAATAGTTTAACAAGGCAAGTAAAAGTCGTTCATTATCAGATCTGCATAGGCCAATTCGCCGTTAGTATCTCTTAGTTCAACGAGGGGCAGGGAGTCTTCGTAGCCGAGTATCTTGGCTTGGAAGGGCCCCCGGTCCAGTAAGGCAGCGCCGAGGGCGGCGGCCAGTGCGGCGATGTCGGCCGCAGCACTGGGCCGGAAGCCGTGCGCACGCGCACGAACTGTGGCAGGCGCCAGCGCCGTCCACGCAGCCGTAGTCTCCCGCGCATCAGCCAACGATATCACCGATATATTCCCGTAATCCACATATCTAACTTTTATCTGGTTTTTCGCCTCACTATACTGTATAATCGACGCTCGGTACCACATCTGATCATCGGGGAAAATAGCTATGCACGCTTTATCCTCATATATACCATTCAGCGGACTCATATTCATGCCGTTTTTATTGACATCCTCGTACAGCTGAGAGTACACTGCGGCCGTTTCGTCGTCCAGAATGATGTTGAGCTCCAAGTGATAAATGTCATTTATGATGGGAATATTACACATGAACTCCTCGCTCGGGAACTTAGGGTACGAGATACATGTTTCGGGTGACTTGCTCATCTCCTCTTCTTCCAATATCTTGTTCCAGTCTTTGCCTTCCATGGCCTCCATGTTGAAGGAGTCGTAGGAGGTGGAGGTGGTGGGGGCGGGGGTGTCGTCCTCGTCTACGATGTAATCAGGGCCGGAATCGGACTCCACGAGTATCTGCTGAGTTTTGCTCATGAACATGGGCACTTTGACTTGAGAGCCGTCGGTGTACTTGGCCATTTCGAACTCGACGAGATGGTCGTTGATCCACAGTTTATCATACTTTAGATCTACGGGCGTAATGCCGGCTTCCGGCTCGCCCGTGACGCGAACAAAGCAATGCTTCTCCACGATAGACTTGTGTATGTAGTCCAAGGCGATGCGGTCCCATTTGCCGTGCGCTGGCTTTATGCGATTCAGACGGCACTTGTGAGCTTGGATGGGGAGTTGATAGAGGGCGATGCTCTTCCTCATATTTTCGTACGAGCAGAGTTCTTCGTTGCCGTAATCCACGTATTGTATGAGGCAGGCCTCGTTGTGCACTTCGAGAACTTTGCCGCGGTAGAATTTGTTGTCGAGGTAGTATAAGGCGATGCAGGGTTCGCCGATGGACCACTTGGCATACTTCGCTTTGGGGTCAGGGTCTTTGAAGCGGACATCGAGTGCCTTGCGGATGAGGTCGAGAGTGTCTTCCTGTGTTAGGTCGTGCAGGTAAATGATTCCATCATTGTCCACGTATCTGTAAATAAGTTATCGCTGGGTAAAGAACTATATATTTTAAAAAGACCCAAAATTAGAACGTAATCATAATAAACCTGCTATCTGCTTGATGATTATCAGCTAGTATGTGAAATAGAGAAGGCAATGGCAAACCACCATTAACATTGCCAAGATAGTCGTTGTGTGGGTTTCATTCCATATAATGACCACGACCCTTAGTCTAAACGACTAACGGAATATGACTAAAGGAGGAGGGATAGTGGCCAACACCAGTACGATTTTATTATATGTAGAAACTAGCCGCGCTCCGGGGCTTTGCTCCCGTGGGTATTTCGGGATTAAAAGTACCCTATATGCCATTCCCGGTACTTTTCTACCCGTATACCAAATTTCATCAAAATTCGTCCAGTAGATTTGGCCGAGCTTCCAGCTGGTTGGTTCCCCTATATATATATAGCTGCATTACCACTCACTCACTGACTGATTGACATAGTTTATTTGTTCTACGGAATTGCGAACTTGGAAAAAGTAATGATGGGGATGTGTAGAGGGGGGGATGTAAGGTCAGGAAAAATACGAAATTGGAACTTGAAGCAGTTCCGGACTGATAGGTACTGCCCGCGGAAACCATAATAGATAGGTGGAGGGTGCTCGACCAAATGTCATAGAGGACCTTGGGCAACGACCACAGCCGGCTGTAGTCTATGGTTTTTTTGACTTTTTTTTTCTCCATACTAAATTTTATTTTTCCATACAAACTTGGGCATAAATTCTTGGGGATTTTGGGGGGGAAAATTTTATGTATTTATTATTTTATGTTGTGACCATGGGACACCCCAACTGACAGGTTTTTTTTTTGAATTTTTTTTTCGATACGTTTTGTATGGGCCAGCCATGTCACGCGGCAAGCGAGGCCGGAGGCCGAGCTGCGTTTAAATCGAGGGCTGGGGGGGGGCAGGAGCGAGGCCGGAGGCCGAGCCTCTCCCCCAGACGGACGAAGGCCGAGCTTGCGCCGCCAGCGAGGCCGTTTGCCGAGCTGCGTTTTAACAGCAAAGAGCAAAAGCCAGAGCAGCCTTTCGGCTCTTCACTTCAATCCCAACCGATCACTTTTTTATGTAGATGACTTTTTGATAATTTCCTTAAAATTTTTCGTGCAATCGGAACTGCAAATATAAAAGTGCTTGCACCTCGCGCAGCACGCGACATCTAGTTTCTATATTAGTAGGTAGTACTCTTACGTGGGTATAGCCGCGAACTCCCTGCCCTGGAGCGGCTCGGCGGGCTGCCAGTCCGAGATGAACATCGTGTTGTTAGAGCAGGACGGCGATACCGGCTCGCTGTCGGGGCTGCAGCTCTTGCTGCTCACTTCGGACGGGTGCGCGGCCGGCTTCAGCGGCAACGGCTCCAGTTGCAGCCACTCTGTCACCGAGCCCGTGACGTTCAGGAACGATAGCATGTCGCCGGCGGATTCTGCTGTTTTCTCCGGAACACCAACCTAATAATATGTACGGTCCATTTATTCATAATTGTCCTATTATGTATACAATCTTCACAGTACTTTTTGTTGAAAATAAATCAAAAATTAGTTCAAAACTATACATTCTAAAGTAAAAGATTTATTAACCACGAAAGTAATTTCCTAAAAAGTCTATTTTAATTTATATTGTTGTAAAATCATAAAAAGACATGGTAAGATTGTTTACATGATAGGACAATTATGAATAAATGGACTTTAATTCAGTTATTATAAACGTATTTTTCTGATTTTTGCCTTACGCTTCCCTTCTTATTTCATTCAAATATTCCTTTCAAACACTTGGTTGACTGGAAGAAATCCCTTTTTGAGATAAGTCCGCCATTGTACGCCTCTCTTTTTGTTTCACTATGTGTTGTATTTTTCTTGTGTGTATGTGCAATAAAGAGTTTACAAACAAACAAACAAACGTATTCAGCCTTCGATGAACACAAAATCAAAGCGTAAAACTGCGTTTTGATTGAATAAACAGGTGTTTTGTTAAATACCAGCAACCTCTCTAGGGGTGGAAGTACTCATGAATATGAGCAACTTTTTATATGGGACCGATTTTGAAATCTCAAAAAAAAACCAGCTGTTCCATACATTTTACAATACCTACTCGCCCAAAATGTATGGAACAGCTGATTTTTAACTACGATCGAAAATATACCTTATGACTAAGCAATAAATATCGTAATGCAATGTACTGTAATGCACATAGTTATTGTGTGCTCTTATTTCTCGGGCCGTTTTCAGAGCTGTCACTTTTAATCTAGTTGCATTGTTGATCGAAGTATTCAGCGTTTACATTGTTCAGATTGATACCTTCGATTTGCAAAAACAAATCTGATCTAAATTTATCATAAACTCACATTACAATGCAAAATTGACTTTTGAGCACGAAAATGATTAACTTTATATACATAAGAGCATTACAAACCTCCTGTGATTTATCAGGCACGCCTAGTCCTTGTTCAATAATTCTCTGGTTCAGACAGCGCCACTCAGACTTGTCAGGTTCCAGGGCGCCTCCTTGGATCACGTGGTAAACCCAAATCTGGATCGGAAGGCTCTTGTCTGTCTCATTGAAGTTGCCGACTTTAGTTATAAAAATCCTTTTGTAGACATCAAGGAGTTCCTTCAAAAACTCTTTAGTTAAAGATGGCCATTCGTTCCCCACAGCGGGTACTACGCCGCTCAAATGACATTTAATGGCTGCGTCTCCGATCGAAGCGAACTCAGGTGCTAACTCATGCAAGTTGGCCATTGGCACTGTTTCAACACAAGCAAAGTCCGAATAGAATATCTTTGCGTTTCCATCTTCAATTTCTACAATCAAGCCGCGACGATAGGTCTGTGAGGCAGTGCAGATAGTGCAACATCTGTCACCCACTTTCCAATCCACTTTGTTAGGAGATTTCTTGGTTCCGTAATGCTTTTGAATTTTTTCAAACAACTCGTTGAATACGTGTTGCTGCTGCACAAGCGATATATAAATCAGAGATGGTGATTGATAGTGCAATAATTTGGCTTCTAATGAAACTGGTCCTTTGTCTTTCGCCTCGAGATCTTTTTCGTTTACTTTCTTTTTGGGCGACGTTGGCTTTTGCAGCACAGTTACACTCTTTGTCTTCTTTTCCGGTTTCGGTTTCTTCTCGACTGGTGCTCTGTTAGTGATATCTTCATTTTCCACAATTGTATTTTGGTTGAAAGAGTAAATCCTGAAACATATACAACAATTAATGTTACAATTATATACTGCAGCCATTACAATAACGTACTATTTTTGTGAAATTTATAGAGCTGTCCTGTCGCAGAGCGTGACACCTACGGAGCCTGTTACAAACTCACCCAAAGCTAATAGCATATTTATGCCGTATCATCTCCTGGTTGATGCAGATCACGTTCTCCTCGTCACTTCTGTCGGTAGAGTGACACGCCCACGTAGCCCGTTACAAACTCACCCAAAGCTAATAGCATATTTGTGCCGTATCATCTCCTGGTTGATGCAGATGACGTTCTCCTCGTCACTTCTGTCGTAGAGTGACACTCCCACGGAGCCTGTTACAAACTCACCCAAAGCTAATAGCATATTTGTGCCGTATCATCTCCTGGTTGATGCAGATGACGTTCTCCTCGTCACTTCTGTCGGTAGAGTGACACTCCCACGTAGCCCGTTACAAACTCACCCAAAGCTAATAGCATATTTGTGCCGTATCATCTCCTGGTTGATGCAGATGACGTTCTCCTCGTCACTTCTGTCGTAGAGTGACACTCCCACGGAGCCTGTTACAAACTCACCCAAAGCTAATAGGACATTTGTGCCGTATCATCTCCTGGTTGATGCAGATCACGTTCTCCTCGTCACTTCTGTCGTAGAGTGACACTCCCACGGAGCCTGTTACAAACTCACCCAAAGCTAATAGCATATTTGTGCCGTATCATCTCCTGGTTGATGCAGATCACGTTCTCCTCGTCACTTCTGTCGTAGAGTGACACTCCCACGGAGCCTGTTACAAACTCACCCAAAGCTAATAGCATATTTGTGCCGTATCATCTCCTGGTTGATGCAGATCACGTTTTCCTCGTCACTTCGGTCGTAGAGTGACACGCCCACGGAGCCGCGGTTGCGGTTGTCCTCCACCTTCAATTCAAAACATTTATTGCAATTTACATTATACAACAGGGGGTCTAAAACGGGCACTTTGATGAATCGGAATATGATCCATTTTTCATTTCCTAAACATTTAAAAATGAAGCTTATGCTAACACTTAAAAGGTTCATTTTTAAATATTTAGGAAATGCGAAATGAATCATATTCTGATTCGTCAAAGTGGCCTTTTTAGACCCCCAGTTCTTTTAAATAAGTAATTACTGTCAACATTTCGGTACAATATGAACACTGTCTGGTGCACAATGGTAAGAAAGAAGAGGGTGCACAATGGTAAGAAAGAAGAGGGGAGCGGCAAGCGGGTCTTTGTTTTAATTTATGCTAATTATATATTTAAGTAATTTAAATTCTTTGTCATCTAATAACTCGTCTATTGTGTAATAAGCCAGTATATTGTGTTGTGTGTCTATTGTGTATTGTGTACCTTCATCTGCAGCAGCACGCCGCAGTATTGCTGTAGCAGCGCCGCGGAGCGCGGACTCCATTTCTTGTTCAGCGGCGTCACGCCGGCCAAGTGGCACTCGATGGCCTGCGAAAAAATGAAATATATAAAAAGAAACATTTTATTTACGAGAGAATTTCGCCAAATGAACTCTGTAGTTCAGTTGTACTAGAATTTGGCTTTGATCTGGAGGTCTTGTAGGTTCATTCGCCTGTCAATGAACTTGTTGACTAGGTAAATAAAAAAATAAATATCGAAGGATACCATTTATATAGGCGGCTGACAATACTGACCAGAGCCCGCAGCGTGCTCAGCTTGGGTCGCAGCCGCCGCAGCTGAGTCCAGTGCACGAGCAGCGAGCAGCCACTGTCCACCAGCAACACTCGCACTCGCCCGCGCCCCGGGGTCTCGGTGACCAGACATCTTGTGGCTGAGATGATGAGACAATACTGACCAGAGCCCGCAGCGTGCTCAGCTTGGGTCGCAGCCGCCGCAGCTGAGTCCAGTGCACGAGCAGCGAGCAGCCACTGTCCACCAGCAACACTCGCACTCGCCCGCGCCCCGGGGTCTCGGTGACCAGACATCTTGTGGCTGAGATGATGAGACAATACTGACCAGAGCCCGCAGCGTGCTCAGCTTGGGTCGCAGCCGCCGCAGCTGAGTCCAGTGCACGAGCAGCGAGCAGCCACTGTCCACCAGCAACACTCGCACTCGCCCGCGCCCCGGGGTCTCGGTGACCAGACATCTTGTGGCTGAGATGATGAGACAATACTGACCAGAGCCCGCAGCGTGCTCAGCTTGGGTCGCAGCCGCCGCAGCTGAGTCCAGTGCACGAGCAGCGAGCAGCCACTGTCCACCAGCAACACTCGCACTCGCCCGCGCCCCGGGGTCTCGGTGACCAGACATCTTGTGGCTGAGATGATGAGACAATACTGACCAGAGCCCGCAGCGTGCTCAGCTTGGGTCGCAGCCGCCGCAGCTGAGTCCAGTGCACGAGCAGCGAGCAGCCACTGTCCACCAGCAACACTCGCACTCGCCCGCGCCCCGGGGTCTCGGTGACCAGACATCTTGTGGCTGAGATGATGAGACAATACTGACCAGAGCCCGCAGCGTGCTCAGCTTGGGTCGCAGCCGCCGCAGCTGAGTCCAGTGCACGAGCAGCGAGCAGCCACTGTCCACCAGCAACACTCGCACTCGCCCGCGCCCCGGGGTCTCGGTGACCAGACATCTTGTGGCTGAGATGATGAGACAATACTGACCAGAGCCCGCAGCGTGCTCAGCTTGGGTCGCAGCCGCCGCAGCTGAGTCCAGTGCACGAGCAGCGAGCAGCCACTGTCCACCAGCAACACTCGCACTCGCCCGCGCCCCGGGGTCTCGGTGACCAGACATCTTGTGGCTGAGATGATGAGACAATACTGACCAGAGCCCGCAGCGTGCTCAGCTTGGGTCGCAGCCGCCGCAGCTGAGTCCAGTGCACGAGCAGCGAGCAGCCACTGTCCACCAGCAACACTCGCACTCGCCCGCGCCCCGGGGTCTCGGTGACCAGACATCTTGTGGCTGAGATGATGAGACAATACTGACCAGAGCCCGCAGCGTGCTCAGCTTGGGTCGCAGCCGCCGCAGCTGAGTCCAGTGCACGAGCAGCGAGCAGCCACTGTCCACCAGCAACACTCGCACTCGCCCGCGCCCCGGGGTCTCGGTGACCAGACATCTTGTGGCTGAGATGATGAGACAATACTGACCAGAGCCCGCAGCGTGCTCAGCTTGGGTCGCAGCCGCCGCAGCTGAGTCCAGTGCACGAGCAGCGAGCAGCCACTGTCCACCAGCAACACTCGCACTCGCCCGCGCCCCGGGGTCTCGGTGACCAGACATCTTGTGGCTGAGATGATGAGACAATACTGACCAGAGCCCGCAGCGTGCTCAGCTTGGGTCGCAGCCGCCGCAGCTGAGTCCAGTGCACGAGCAGCGAGCAGCCACTGTCCACCAGCAACACTCGCACTCGCCCGCGCCCCGGGGTCTCGGTGACCAGACATCTTGTGGCTGAGATGATGAGACAATACTGACCAGAGCCCGCAGCGTGCTCAGCTTGGGTCGCAGCCGCCGCAGCTGAGTCCAGTGCACGAGCAGCGAGCAGCCACTGTCCACCAGCAACACTCGCACTCGCCCGCGCCCCGGGGTCTCGGTGACCAGACATCTTGTGGCTGAGATGATGAGACAATACTGACCAGAGCCCGCAGCGTGCTCAGCTTGGGTCGCAGCCGCCGCAGCTGAGTCCAGTGCACGAGCAGCGAGCAGCCACTGTCCACCAGCAACACTCGCACTCGCCCGCGCCCCGGGGTCTCGGTGACCAGACATCTTGTGGCTGAGATGATGAGACAATACTGACCAGAGCCCGCAGCGTGCTCAGCTTGGGTCGCAGCCGCCGCAGCTGAGTCCAGTGCACGAGCAGCGAGCAGCCACTGTCCACCAGCAACACTCGCACTCGCCCGCGCCCCGGGGTCTCGGTGACCAGACATCTTGTGGCTGAGATGATGAGACAATACTGACCAGAGCCCGCAGCGTGCTCAGCTTGGGTCGCAGCCGCCGCAGCTGAGTCCAGTGCACGAGCAGCGAGCAGCCACTGTCCACCAGCAACACTCGCACTCGCCCGCGCCCCGGGGTCTCGGTGACCAGACATCTTGTGGCTGAGATGATGAGACAATACTGACCAGAGCCCGCAGCGTGCTCAGCTTGGGTCGCAGCCGCCGCAGCTGAGTCCAGTGCACGAGCAGCGAGCAGCCACTGTCCACCAGCAACACTCGCACTCGCCCGCGCCCCGGGGTCTCGGTGACCAGACATCTTGTGGCTGAGATGATGAGACAATACTGACCAGAGCCCGCAGCGTGCTCAGCTTGGGTCGCAGCCGCCGCAGCTGAGTCCAGTGCACGAGCAGCGAGCAGCCACTGTCCACCAGCAACACTCGCACTCGCCCGCGCCCCGGGGTCTCGGTGACCAGACATCTTGTGGCTGAGATGATGAGACAATACTGACCAGAGCCCGCAGCGTGCTCAGCTTGGGTCGCAGCCGCCGCAGCTGAGTCCAGTGCACGAGCAGCGAGCAGCCACTGTCCACCAGCAACACTCGCACTCGCCCGCGCCCCGGGGTCTCGGTGACCAGACATCTTGTGGCTGAGATGATGAGACAATACTGACCAGAGCCCGCAGCGTGCTCAGCTTGGGTCGCAGCCGCCGCAGCTGAGTCCAGTGCACGAGCAGCGAGCAGCCACTGTCCACCAGCAACACTCGCACTCGCCCGCGCCCCGGGGTCTCGGTGACCAGACATCTTGTGGCTGAGATGATGAGACAATACTGACCAGAGCCCGCAGCGTGCTCAGCTTGGGTCGCAGCCGCCGCAGCTGAGTCCAGTGCACGAGCAGCGAGCAGCCACTGTCCACCAGCAACACTCGCACTCGCCCGCGCCCCGGGGTCTCGGTGACCAGACATCTTGTGGCTGAGATGATGAGACAATACTGACCAGAGCCCGCAGCGTGCTCAGCTTGGGTCGCAGCCGCCGCAGCTGAGTCCAGTGCACGAGCAGCGAGCAGCCACTGTCCACCAGCAACACTCGCACTCGCCCGCGCCCCGGGGTCTCGGTGACCAGACATCTTGTGGCTGAGATGATGAGACAATACTGACCAGAGCCCGCAGCGTGCTCAGCTTGGGTCGCAGCCGCCGCAGCTGAGTCCAGTGCACGAGCAGCGAGCAGCCACTGTCCACCAGCAACACTCGCACTCGCCCGCGCCCCGGGGTCTCGGTGACCAGACATCTTGTGGCTGAGATGATGAGACAATACTGACCAGAGCCCGCAGCGTGCTCAGCTTGGGTCGCAGCCGCCGCAGCTGAGTCCAGTGCACGAGCAGCGAGCAGCCACTGTCCACCAGCAACACTCGCACTCGCCCGCGCCCCGGGGTCTCGGTGACCAGACATCTTGTGGCTGAGATGATGAGACAATACTGACCAGAGCCCGCAGCGTGCTCAGCTTGGGTCGCAGCCGCCGCAGCTGAGTCCAGTGCACGAGCAGCGAGCAGCCACTGTCCACCAGCAACACTCGCACTCGCCCGCGCCCCGGGGTCTCGGTGACCAGACATCTTGTGGCTGAGATGATGAGACAATACTGACCAGAGCCCGCAGCGTGCTCAGCTTGGGTCGCAGCCGCCGCAGCTGAGTCCAGTGCACGAGCAGCGAGCAGCCACTGTCCACCAGCAACACTCGCACTCGCCCGCGCCCCGGGGTCTCGGTGACCAGACATCTTGTGGCTGAGATGATGAGACAATACTGACCAGAGCCCGCAGCGTGCTCAGCTTGGGTCGCAGCCGCCGCAGCTGAGTCCAGTGCACGAGCAGCGAGCAGCCACTGTCCACCAGCAACACTCGCACTCGCCCGCGCCCCGGGGTCTCGGTGACCAGACATCTTGTGGCTGAGATGATGAGACAATACTGACCAGAGCCCGCAGCGTGCTCAGCTTGGGTCGCAGCCGCCGCAGCTGAGTCCAGTGCACGAGCAGCGAGCAGCCACTGTCCACCAGCAACACTCGCACTCGCCCGCGCCCCGGGGTCTCGGTGACCAGACATCTTGTGGCTGAGATGATGAGACAATACTGACCAGAGCCCGCAGCGTGCTCAGCTTGGGTCGCAGCCGCCGCAGCTGAGTCCAGTGCACGAGCAGCGAGCAGCCACTGTCCACCAGCAACACTCGCACTCGCCCGCGCCCCGGGGTCTCGGTGACCAGACATCTTGTGGCTGAGATGATGAGACAATACTGACCAGAGCCCGCAGCGTGCTCAGCTTGGGTCGCAGCCGCCGCAGCTGAGTCCAGTGCACGAGCAGCGAGCAGCCACTGTCCACCAGCAACACTCGCACTCGCCCGCGCCCCGGGGTCTCGGTGACCAGACATCTTGTGGCTGAGATGATGAGACAATACTGACCAGAGCCCGCAGCGTGCTCAGCTTGGGTCGCAGCCGCCGCAGCTGAGTCCAGTGCACGAGCAGCGAGCAGCCACTGTCCACCAGCAACACTCGCACTCGCCCGCGCCCCGGGGTCTCGGTGACCAGACATCTTGTGGCTGAGATGATGAGACAATACTGACCAGAGCCCGCAGCGTGCTCAGCTTGGGTCGCAGCCGCCGCAGCTGAGTCCAGATTCACCGCGCACACCATGCCTACAAATGTACACGAGGAATCAATAGAAACAATCTATTTCTGGCCCTTGATTAAAAGCCAAATTGAACTAAATCCAACTAGAGATCTCTATAAGATATTTGTGCCTCAACGAATAAACGGAATGGAGATTGTACATATATGCGTTTAGGGTAAGAAGTTGTATGTTCGTGTGTTTGTTTGTGCACATTTGAATGTTCCCAATTATTTTCAAGATGGCTGGACCAATTAAGATATTTATATTTTACTAGCTGCGCCCCGGGGCTTCGATCCCGAGGGAAGTTAGGGATAAAAAGTACCCTATGTGCTGATCCCGGTA
The DNA here is from genome assembly GCA_018467065.1 of Ephestia elutella. Lineage (NCBI taxonomy): Eukaryota > Metazoa > Arthropoda > Insecta > Lepidoptera > Pyralidae > Ephestia > Ephestia elutella. Next base: position 11,088,145 of record CM031569.1, read on the forward strand.
TTTTTCTACCCGTGTACCAAATTTCATCGAAATCCGTCCATTAGATTTTGCGTGATTGAGTAACAAACATCCTCACAAACTCACAAATTCGCCTCCAAACTTTCGCATTTATAATATTAGTAGGAAGTAGGATAGTAGGATTAGCGGTGGTTCTCAGATTGGTGTCATTGTTTGAATTTAACTGTGGGCGATGTAATTATCGTAAAATGGTAATCGTAATATAACAAACATAATCAAATTATTAAAAAATATATATTTTTTTTCATTTTGTTATTTGTAATCTTCACGTAGCAGCATCGCCCAGATTTTGCTGATTCTACATCTTCTATACATATAATAAAACAGTAAAAATATTTTGTCTGTACATTTAGTATTTTTGACTAAAATGGATAGAGGGACACTTAAAAAGAACAAAAGAAAGCAAAAAATTTTTTTTGGAATTTCTTGTCTGTCTGTCTGTATGTATGAACGCGTTTCACGCAAAAACTACTGGACGGATTTTAATGAAACTTTTTTTGTTGTATAGCTATTAAGCCTGGGCAACTTTTTCATTTTGAAAACTGGAACACCTGATGAAGAACCATAACAGAACAGCTAAACTATAAGAAATATGGAAATGGTGCCTTAACAAAAGTCGTTCAACCTGATGAGCATTTTCTGCTGACGTATAAAAATTGAAGATCTGGAACATCTGATGAAAAGCTCCAAGAGACCAGCTACATTATAACATATATGGAAATGGCGCCTTAGCAAAAAACGTTCAACCTGATAAGCATTTTCTGCTGACGTATAAAAATTGAAGATCTGGAACATCTGATGAATAACTTTAAGAGACCAGCTACACTATAACATATACGGAAATGGCGCCTTAGCAAAACTTGGTTAATATGATGAGCATTTTCTGTAGACGTATAAAAATCGAAGATTGGAACACAGGAAACAGTTTGGAACACAAAAAGACTTTTCATCTAAGCCAAAGTCACGCGGGCGAAGCCGCGGGCTAACAGCTAGTTTAAAATAAATCGTGTAAGTAAGCATCTAAAATGTTTTTTTTTTATTCAAATATTTCGTGCTGTATAGCTCGTCTACAGATTTTATGGAATAGCTACAGGAAAAGCAAGTTAATACTTATAATAAGAAATACTCACCGACTTCGGGCAGATAGATACTTCCTGAGCTGTCACTCAAGCTGTATTCTTGATCCAAATCTTCACAAAGTTTCTCAAAAACTTCCTGAAGATGTTGCTAAAATAAATAGTCAATTATTAATGTCTAGTGAAAAATTGAAACTAGAAAATTCAGAGGTATCATATACTTGAAACTTTTCTTACTTTCCGCACAAAGAATTTGTCTGGGCTCATAACGTTTATAATATACACTTCTTCCACAGTCTTGTACTTCAAATCGTTATTATTCATGAAAATTTTTGGTCTTTCGGCGATATCAGGTATTTCAGGATACTGAAAAAAAAAACAATGAAATATTTTGTTATTACAAGTACTTTACATTTATACTACTACTTTATATTTAACTAGCTTTTGACTGCGGCTTCGCCCGCGTGAATTTCCTACGGGAACAGTGCTTTTTCCTGGATAAAAGGTATGTCATTCTCAGTACTTCTATGTGTATGCGAAATTTCAAGAAGACTGATTGATGAAGCGTGAAGAGGTAACAAACAAACTCACTTTCGCATCCTTCTAATATCTAATATTATAAATGCGAAAGTTTGGATGTGAGTTTGTGAGGATGTTTGTTACTCAATCACGCAAAATCTACTGGACGGATTTCGATGAAATTTGGTATACGGGTAGAAAAATACCGGTAATAGCACATAGGGTACTTTTTATCTCGAAATTCCTACGGGAGCGAAGCCCCGGGGCGCGGCTAGTTTATAATATTAGTTCGGATACGAACCGGTAGTCTAGGATTGACCAATCGCGCGCGCTCGTGGAAGACCAGCGCATGCGCCAAACTGATGCCGTCCTCGAATGTTGTGACGTCACAGTCCACCTTCAGGGACTGGCCGACGGTCAACATGCGGCGGACATAGATCACGGCCTGTTTACTAAAATTACATACAGAATCAAGTATTAAAACAAGCTAATTATTCAAAAATAAAAAACACAATTGACAAGTTACATAGTGTAGTGTATCGATAAATTTCGGGTATATTAATTTTTAAAATTATAAGCATACCGCCATGTATCGACTCAGCTTCACCTCAATATAAACGTCATTCCGCGATAGTCTGTGTTGCATTGCATACATCCCACATAGCCTGTCACTCGGAGGAATGCAAGGAATCTAACAATATCTCTCACATCAAAATTTGTTAAGCTGTTCAGGACTTATGGTAGAATAAAGAAACTACATTCATACTTATTATATACATGAACCCTGAAAACATAATACTCCTTTTTGGTCAGTCGTGTAAAAAACGAAAATAAAAGTTTAAAATAAGGCCCAGTTCAATTTCGGTCCTAAACTGGCTAGCGATAAGAGTTGATAGTAAAACTCTCTTTTTAAAGAAGGAATAAATTCAATAGCCTGAAGTTGAGCGACAAATAATATAATAAAAGATTAAGACTGCTCTGAATAGATACTCATTTTACAATGTCTTAGTTTCGAGAAAAATACCAGCTTTGCATAACATACAGTCGGCTGCAGAATCCTATCTCTCACGGGTCAGGTTTCTTTGGAGCTGATTGTACAGTCAAGGGTCATAAGTGCAGTCATACCTCGAAGACTTTATTGTCTAGTCTTAATGATCATAATGCCTTGAAGATTCTGACCGCACTTTTGACTCTTGACTGTACAATCATAAAGTTTGCTTACTTGTCAATAATATTTCTGATGAGATATGAATCGTCGCATGTCCATCCGCCGGCTTTGGGCACACAATTGGCCAATGAGCAATTTATTGCCAATGGCGGCGGGTTGTGTAACCTTGACGGCGGTATCAGACGCAATCTGAAATAACAAAAAAGTAAAAAAAAAAAGGGGTTTAAAAAGTTTATTTATATAAGTAATATTTTTTCAAAATTTCGGTGGCAAATTACATAGTTAGGGTCCTTAACGTGAAATACCGTCCCATTCGGAAGAAAGCATGAAACTTGGCATGAATGTAGCTTTCATATATCTATTTTAATATTGATATAGAAACACTTCGAGAAATGAATGTTTCTCCCCTTATGTACCCACCCCCTTTATGTCCTAAATCGTGGTTTACTTTTTTTTTAAGAAAACGGTAAAAGCTACGTAAAAACTGTCAAAGACCAATATGTTCTTCATTCAATTCTCTATAATATTGCTATTGGATGTCTGTTGATAGGACTAAAGGCTGCCACACACCGGATGCGTCTGCGACACCGTGCGTTTCATCTGCAGCACGGCTGCGGCAAAAGCAATTCACACCGGCTCCACGGCTCCAGTCTATTTTCTCCCACAACATAGTTTTATTATGATTTTTGTCTTGTGGTCATATAAACATTTGTAACTGCGTACTATATCAATTAACTTTACGCGTATTACAAAAACCATGATCACAAGTCACTTTAAATCTGTTAATATTCACAACCGAAGTGCCGCAGCCGGTGTCGCAGCTGCATGCAGCTGCGTGCGTCACCGCGGTGTGTGTTAACATAAGAAATCCTGTGAAATACAACGTCATCATGCCGAGCGCGTGTGCGGCGTTGCCGTTCCGCTTGTGCGCGACCGCACCGCGACCGTTTTCGGTTTGTATCGCGCGGACTGCCGGCCGATTGATGCACGCAGACGCAACGCAATGCATCTGCGACACCGTCGGTGGGAACCAATGCGTACAAATTCAAATAATACAGATCAAGACGCAGTGCAGCACGTCTGCGACGCCGTTTGGTGTGTGTCAGCCTTTATAGTTTACAAAATATGCCCATGGACGATTTTTTTTCAAATTCCTAGTTTTTCTATAACTGCACGGTCATGGTAGAATTTCGTATTTAATATCATAGATAGCTTTCGACATCTGATATACAATGTAGTGGTCCCTGACTTCGTTTCGACATATGTTACCATTATCAACAAAGCACCTCTTCCAATTTGAGGGAGGGGCAGGAGAGCATCCCGCGCTCTACCAGCGAACAATTCCTGCCTATTCTGTTGAAATATTATATCGTGTCTGGTATCGTCTTCGTATAAATCAAGTACCAGGAATTCATTTTTGATAATAACTTGGCACCATTTCATACAAAAATATCGTTATTTTTGCTAAAAAGTAAAAAAATAATTCTTAATTTAATTGTCATTCAAAGCGCTTAAAGTTTTTATGACAAGGTAAATATATTTTTTTTAATTTAAAATAAAATATGTAGACTTTTTAGGTAACTACTTTAGTGGTAATAAATGTTTTACTTTAGAATGTTTAAGTTTAAACTAATATTTGATTTATTTTCAAAAAAATTCAACAAAAAGTACTGTGAAGATTGTTTACATAATAGGACACGTAAGAAAAAACGGAGTTTAGTTAACACTCACTCATCAACAGAAACCTTCTCGGTGCTGCCAAAGTCGAAGCAGTAAACTTTGAATACGGGCTTGTCAGCGTCCTTCCTGTCGATATCAACGACGCGGCAACGCTGCCACAGGTTGTCAGCCTTATTGTACACTAGGTACACTTTTTCTGCGAACAATAACATAAATTTCAGCTGACGAAAGTATAACAGTGTTATTATATCATATTACACGCTCGATGCTTTTATTTATCTCTCTGGAATATTTAGGTACCTATACAAGACAATGAAAATAATAAGTTGTTTAATTTTTTACATATCTCTTGCTCTGTAAGTACACCCTTACACCCCTGAATGCCGGGGTGTATGACTATCATTACAGCATAGGTTTTGGAATTTGAAAAAAGAACTGTCATACTCATACTGCACGAAGAATATTTTTAAAAAGTTAATATTTTTTTTCTCGGTATCGATTAATTACTCGAATCGGAATCTAGACAATTTATTTTAATTAAATACACATTTTTTTCTTCTTAATAAATGTTCATTGAAACCTGCTGTCTTGTTGTTTACTTACCTCACAATCGATATGTAAAGCAGAGTATTTATCTCGGGCGTAAGCATCAATTGCATACTCGGGTTAATTAGCGCCTTCGCTTCGCTCAGGCGCCAAAAACCTCATATGCAATTGATGTCATACAGCCCTTGGCTATTAATAAATAGTTCTATTATATAATAAAATTACTATACTCTGGATCGTGTAAGAAAAAATAAAAGGTCATTGCCCTGGCACCTACAACAAGACATTTTTTTTTTGCGATAATTATCGCTTACCATAGATTGGTATCGCAAACTATCGTCCCTCGTGAAATCTTAGTACCGGCGCGTAAAGGTAGTTGAGCTACACTGGCGTAACTCCAAATAAAATAAAATCGAGTTATAACGTCACGTATTATAACGGCGAAATCTATAGGAAATATTAATTATTATTATGTTTCGAAGTATTATTATGATATATTAAATGCCTTCTTTTACTCAATTCCATCTGTAACTGTAGAACCTAATATTTTTAATAAAGCAAATAAAATAAATGGCCCTTGAATTCGTAAAAAATTAAGTTATATCGGTTTGTCGCAAGTCGCAATGTTTCGTGTGATGTCAGACTCGCTCCGCCTAGTCTGAAGTGCGCCACCTTTGGCTTGGCGGTTTTTTATTTATTTATTTAACCTTTATTGTACAAAAATACAGAGTAATCGTACAATAGGAGAGCTTAATGCTAAAGCATTATCTACCAGCCAACCTTTGGGTTATACAGAAAATTTTAGGTGGGTGTATAATAAAGATATTATTACTAAGTTATATTTAAGTAAATAATAATATCATACATAATTAAATGCGAATACCACAATTCATATTTATATAGAGATAAATAAATATATATGCAAATAATACATAAGTATATATATAAATACAGTATATACAAATAATATAAGCAGCGAAACTCCTAGATAGAATTTGTACACTTGTGTCTTTCTTTCTTGTGTCTACGGTTTTGACGAGCCGCCCGCCCGGCCCCGCGGTCTCGTACGAACTTCATTCCGTTGTAAATGGCCACATATGCTTTTGCAGGTTATTTTTAGTTGTGTAAATATTTTTTAAAGGTGTTGTTAATTGTTTTTGTTGATGTTCATAGTTTATTAGTTGTTTTGTCTGATTTAGCAAAAATTGTTCTGGCTTATATTGGCATAAAGACCCCCATATTTTTTTCTTAGGTAAATAAATATCTCTAAGTACAGACACAGACCAGTTACAGTTTTATTATATACATTATGTAGATATGATCGTGGTTTCTGATATGTTTAAATATGTTGTTATTGTAACAATAAAAGTTATTCTCCAAAATACTGAATATTTTTTTAGTCACGTATCTGCGCCTTAGGCTTACATAGGTACTTTTGTTTCTTTTGCACAACCAACACAACGTTATATTCAACCCCACATACATAAATACCAATTGGGTTTGTTTTTATTTTAATGTCTTTAAAAAAATGTTTGTGACGACTGACAAGGTCATTATGCTCACCCCGCCTTCTACTACGATTCGCAAGGAGACGTATTAGCGATAATTTTGAAAAACATTGTATAGTATCGTTTCCAAAAATGGTGTTCATTGGTAGAGAGACGTCAATGACCTTTTGTCCAGATTTATATCGCTTATCTATACATATAATAAAACAGTAAAAATATTTTGTCTGTACATTAAATATTTTTGACTGAAATGGATAGAGGGAGACCTAAAAAGAACAATAGAAAGCAAAAAAAATTTTTTGGAATTTCTTGTCTGTCTGTCTGTCTGTCTGTATGTATGTACGCGTTTCACGCAAAAACTACTGAACGGATTTGAATGAAACTTTTTTTGTTGTATAGCTATTAAGCCTGGGCAACATATAGGCTATAATTCATTTTGAAAACTGGAACACCTGATGAAGAACCATAACGGAACAGCTAAACTATAAGTAATATGGAAATGGTGCCTTAACAAAAATCGTTCAACCTGATGAGCATTTTCTGCCGACGTATAAAAATTGAAGATCTGGAACATCTGATGAAAAGCTCCAAGAGACCAGCTAAACTTGTCGTGTATAAAAAATAAAAAAAATAAAAAGTGTATTGTTGGGCGGTGTGCGCAGGGGTCCCCAACTATTTGAAGCGAAGACGGGCAATATCCCTGCGCAGTGCGATTATACACGAACAATTACTTTAGAGAGAGCCGGATGTAATGCTCAGGATAGAGCCTCGTACTTTTGAAGTACAAGGACCTCTTGTCTATTAAGCCTTAGGTCCTGGGAGTCATGGGCAGGGTGATATCATTAATACAATATGGTTGGGATAGAATATAGCATTTTATTCCATAAACACACTAGCCGCTGAGGGCGGGCACATGTTATACTAATACCAAAATCTGATAATTCTTTGCCGCAATTAAAAGTTAAAATTAACATAAACCAAATATAAGGTACCTGGCCAGGTCCGTACACAAACGTCTGTGCGCACTTAGAACGTTGTCCCGTTCACCATTATGATCCGTTGGGTTCGAGCACTGGTGCTGGTCGCGTCATCAAAGAGGCACGGCGCTCCTGCGACGCTCCGTTGTATGCGAGATAGTAGACGCTGGCTGGACCTTCCGAGATTTGCGCTGAGCCATTACAGGGACATCGGATCGGGGGCGGCGATGTGGCCTTTGGAAATAAGGTTAGGATCCGTGTGTTGCGCCCTGGGGTCGCCGACGACGGGGCCTGCGCCGTGGCCTGCGGTACACTCCAGGAAACGTCAACTCATATGGCCGGACGGGCACGTGGACCTCAACAGCTCATGTTCCCGGCAACTTCATGGCGGCGAATATCCCCTGTGTCCTCGCGCGTATCGCGGATTTTAAAGCTAAAGGTTAAACTATAATCCCATGACGGGAAGCCGAGGGCGGCGAAAGTGAAAAAACCCCAAAAATTTAATGATTCTGCTCAAGCCATGTTACGTGTCGTGGCGGCCTCACCAGGAAGAGCAAGATCCCTCCACTTGATTTGACATTCCGCCTCGTCGCGTTCCATTTCGCCCAATTCGGACGCACGTCAAACCAACTTTTCAACATTCTTTAAAAGAACTAATGTTTAAATAAGGTATTTATTCGTTGAATATTATAACAATCTAAGTCGACGATATTAAAGGAGAATAATTAAAATTCTACAACAATCCAGCCATGATTTCTTATTTGTTTATGATAAGAAAGGTTGGTTAGGAACTGATACGGAACGTGTGTCACCAGCTGTCAATGTCAGACGTCCAACTCTGCAGATTTTGTTGACAGTCTAATTTAATCATAGAATGTTTTGTTATGAATGTTTAGTTTTTGATATAATTCCGTAATTACACAAAATCGCGTCGAGTTATTGCTACCAATGGTTTCGGCGTGACTCAAAGAACGTTTTGATGAGCGGGTCTCCCTGTTTTCTTAATAAGCATTGTAAAAACAACATATGAAATTTGTGTACTGGTGTGTCACTTTCCCATTCAATTTGTCTGGAGACTAATGGATTTGAATGCCTGCTATTGTAGTGAGTCGAGAGCCTATCATGCAGGTAATACGCCACAGGAATAGTATCCCAATATATCAACTATTTCACCTAAAATATGACATGCAAAGTTGACCAGTTAGAAGTTCAAAATAATTCTGTAGTTATCACTACAATACCCCCCTTTTCGGCAAAGAGGTTAAGTCGTACTTAGCCGAAACAGCCGGGGTAACCGGACAAAACATTCACCTATCCTACGGCAATATATTTCTAAATATAAAACTATCAGCTATATATGAAACTAACTCATGCTATTTCATATATTAAACTAAAATGTATGTTCTAGAGTTCTAAAACTAACTCAATTTATGTTGAGTGTCAGGAATACAGCGTCTGGCCAGACCGCTGCAATTCCCCTGCATTAAAAAATCATACTTGGATTTCTAATGAGATAATCGCAAGTAGCATACTAGTAATAAAGAATTATCTAAAGTAATATAGTTCTTACTTGTGTATAATAAGAAAAACTATTTGAGATTTAATTAAAATATATGTAATCTAGCATTCCTACATAATTTACTAGTTAGTAATTAAATTGTAAACCTGATAAAGTCTTTAAACTAATGGAGAGCTCTCACATAAATTAAAATTTAAAATGTATAGCCGTTGGGCTGACATTGTATAAGGGAAAAAACTTATTTTCCTTTTTTTCTCAAAAATTAAGGAGTATTAATCCATATCCTTATATTTACTCTGGCGCCTAGAGTGTGTAGTTACAAAAGAAATTGGTTTTCATGAAAACGCTTGACAAAAAAAATTTCACATGTGAGTCATGTCATATGTGAAAAATGAGGCCTCTGATTGGTTATACCAATCCAAAATAACCAAGTTCAAAATAAGAAAGTTGCTAGCTAGGGGACACACCTTGTGAGACTTTTGTTATGTCCAGGACATGATATTTTCCATCTTTACCAGTTTCTATCTCCTGAAGGTTGTAAACAACATCCGAATGCTTCCTGACAACTTTACATCACAAAGCGCGGTGCTAGTTTAGCGGAGAAGAAATGAGCTGAACGACTGGTCATTTGAAGGTATTAACGAATTTGGAATGCCGCCTCTTTTCGGCAACATGCCATCCGTCATTATCTCCCGACCTTTAGCTAACAAAAATGGTGTGTGCCCGGTGGCAACATTAATAATGCTATTCAAAGATAGCTACCACTAAATAAATCAAAAAAACATTTCAGTACTTTATGTTCTGAAGTATTCCGACTACGCCTAAAATCATCAATTCTAAGAAAAAAATCTGTGACGTCTGAGTCACCAGAAAATTTTAAATTCCACGACCTCAAATGGTCCTCCTTTAATATGTGAATAACGCGTTCGTCATCTTCCCTAGTCTCCGTAACATAGGTATTCCTACCCATTGAGTTGGCTTGACGTACTAAACCGGGAGCTCCTAGTTGAGACAATGTGGGTTGAAACGCTTTAAGTGTGGAAGGGCCGGGTGGGTGGGTGTCAATTGCACCTCCCCGTGGTCGTGTATTAACAAATGAGGAAGTAGTAGTGGTAGGTGGTTTGTTTGCCTCCCCACTTACTTCGTGATATTGCTCTTCCCTTTCGCCGTCCGACATGTTGACAAAAATGTGAGGTTATATGTGTCAGGGTATGTAATAGGTTATAATAATTGATAAATTTCTAAATAGATACAGGTTACTCCCTGTCAATAAAAATTAATTAGCTCTCAAATTGAGATTAAATAGGAATTATGGCTGAGCGCTATGCTTTTTATTCATAGCGAAGCCCAAATAAAATATTAATTATTATATTATTAATTATAATATTATTTAGTAATATTATAATAATTACTATGAATTGTATTAAATGTATGCTTACAACCCTGTCGCATATAAACCTAACATATACTAAGTATAATAACTTTACAGTCAATGATATCACCAAAATTTCAAAATAACAAGTGAGCGAGTTTAAAAAATTTAAAAACTATTTTTTAGAAAAAACTGCCACTCTCACAGGACTCAAAGGCTCAAAAATATATTAGTTCGGGCGCCATTGTCGTGTATAAAAAATAAAAAAATAAAAAAGTGTCTGTTGGGCGGTGTGCGCAGGGGTCCCCAACTATTTGAAGCGAAGACGGGCAATATCCCTGCGCAGTGCGATTATACACGAACAATTACTTTAGAGAGAGCCGGATGTAATGCTCAGGATAGAGCCTCGTACTTTTGAAGTACAAGGACCTCTTGTCTATTAAGCCTTAGGTCCTGGGAGTCATGGGCAGGGTGATATCATTAATACAATATGGTTGGGATAGAATATAGCATTTTATTCCATAAACACACTAGCCGCTGAGGGCGGGCACATGTTATACTAATACCAAAATCTGATAATTCTTTGCCGCAATTAAAAGTTAAAATTAACATAAACCAAATATAAGGTACCTGGCCAGGTCCGTACACAAACGTCTGTGCGCACTTAGAACGTTGTCCCGTTCACCATTATGATCCGTTGGGTTCGAGCACTGGTGCTGGTCGCGTCATCAAAGAGGCACGGCGCTCCTGCGACGCTCCGTTGTATGCGAGATAGTAGACGCTGGCTGGACCTTCCGAGATTTGCGCTGAGCCATTACAGGGACATCGGATCGGGGGCGGCGATGTGGCCTTTGGAAATAAGGTTAGGATCCGTGTGTTGCGCCCTGGGGTCGCCGACGACGGGGCCTGCGCCGTGGCCTGCGGTACACTCCAGGAAACGTCAACTCATATGGCCGGACGGGCACGTGGACCTCAACAGCTCATGTTCCCGGCAACTTCATGGCGGCGAATATCCCCTGTGTCCTCGCGCGTATCGCGGATTTTAAAGCTAAAGGTTAAACTATAATCCCATGACGGGAAGCCGAGGGCGGCGAAAGTGAAAAAACCCCAAAAATTTAATGATTCTGCTCAAGCCATGTTACGTGTCGTGGCGGCCTCACCAGGAAGAGCAAGATCCCTCCACTTGATTTGACATTCCGCCTCGTCGCGTTCCATTTCGCCCAATTCGGACGCACGTCAAACCAACTTTTCAACATTCTTTAAAAGAACTAATGTTTAAATAAGGTATTTATTCGTTGAATATTATAACAATCTAAGTCGACGATATTAAAGGAGAATAATTAAAATTCTACAACAATCCAGCCATGATTTCTTATTTGTTTATGATAAGAAAGGTTGGTTAGGAACTGATACGGAACGTGTGTCACCAGCTGTCAATGTCAGACGTCCAACTCTGCAGATTTTGTTGACAGTCTAATTTAATCATAGAATGTTTTGTTATGAATGTTTAGTTTTTGATATAATTCCGTAATTACACAAAATCGCGTCGAGTTATTGCTACCAATGGTTTCGGCGTGACTCAAAGAACGTTTTGATGAGCGGGTCTCCCTGTTTTCTTAATAAGCATTGTAAAAACAACATATGAAATTTGTGTACTGGTGTGTCACTTTCCCATTCAATTTGTCTGGAGACTAATGGATTTGAATGCCTGCTATTGTAGTGAGTCGAGAGCCTATCATGCAGGTAATACGCCACAGGAATAGTATCCCAATATATCAACTATTTCACCTAAAATATGACATGCAAAGTTGACCAGTTAGAAGTTCAAAATAATTCTGTAGTTATCACTACAAACTATAACATATATGGAAATGGCGCCTTAGCAAACATCGTTCAACCTGATGAGCATTTTCTGCTGACGTATAAAAATTGAAGATCTGGAACATCTGATGAAAAGCTCCAAGAGAGATTTTTCATCTAAGCGAAACTCACGCGGGCGAAGCCGCGGGCGACAGCTAGTACTATAATATATATTTTTTAATTTGAATGAGGACCATGTTACTTTATGTACAAGATTTTACTTTTAACTAGCTTTTGCCCGCGGCTTCGCCCGCGTGAATTTTCCACGGGAACAGTGCTTTTTCCCGGGATGAGAGGTACTTACCCTATGTCCTTCTCGGTACTTTTATATGTGCCAAATTTCAGGAAGATTGGTTCAGTACAAGGGTGAAGAGGTAACAAACGAACTCACTTGCGCATTTACAATATTAGATAGGATTAGGATAGGATAAATACAGAAATATACTCACCTCTTGCGACGTGGTTCACAGACGGTTTAGGCATAGACACGGCGTTTCGGAACGCTCGTATTATCTCTTTGACTTTAGACTGGTGGCAGGCTCGTTGCACGAAGAAGTTGTGGGGATCCACAATATGCGATACGTAGATAAGCTCTTGAGAACCTAGAACGCAATAAAAATAGAATACATAAAATGATTCTACTATGGAGCTCGATAAGTAGTTGTATAGGAATAGAATTATCGCACTACCTTACTACTCTCTGTTTGGTGTAATAAATAAATATACTGACAATGACAAAACAATAAAAAAGATTAAATCATAGATAGCTTTACCTTCAAGGAGATGTTTAGGTTGCTGGCTTTCAGGGAACGGTGAAACAGGCTGAATTACTGGTCTGTTGTTGTTGTGGCGAGAATCACCTATGTTACAAAATAAAGTAATAATTTAAAGAAAGATACAGTGTTCCTATAAACGAAAATGACAAAATCAGGTGTATTCTTAAATTACTAAATGTTTTTTTAAACCAGGCATTTGAGATTTAGATTTAGAGAGCATTTTAGTTTTCAGAATTATCAGCAAAGGGCTCTAGACAGAAATAGATGGCAATGCAATGGTAGAAGTAGAAATCTATTAATGGTGTTTTTAAGAAGATAGTTTGTTACCATATCATAAGAGGATCTTAATCGGGCCAATGACAGGGCGGCACGAGCGAATTTAGGGTGTCATGATCATGACCCCCGCCCTGGAAACTTCTTTTTCTTTTTTTATTATCAAAATAAACACAGTTCCCGGGGTTATTCTGAGTATAGATCAAAGATCACGCACTTGAGCATTTGACCCACCCAGGACACTAACTACAACACTCGCAAATATACTAATAGGCAAATGACGGTTGTAATATAGAAGGGTTGCTTGGGGGTCGTGATTATCAATTAAAAAAAAAACCGGCCAAGTGCGAGTCAAACTCGCGCACCAAGGGTTTTGTACACGCAAAACATCTCACATTATAGCTCTAACTAAAAGACCAGTAAGTTTCAAAAAAAACTTAAATTTTCAGTTCGATCCCTAAAATTCATACTGAATCCAGCGAAAAAATAAGTTTGTAACACTTTTTTTTTAGACTTCCAGCAACAGATTTACAATTTTCAGATTTAGTATAAGTACTGTTAGGCTTTGCATTTTGCCAAATTTCATAATTTTAGGTCAACGGGAAGAACCCCATAGGTTTTGATTGCTGCCTGAAATCGCAAAATATGCGAAAATTCGAAACATTTACGTTAATATCTCTTGATCGCGTTGATGTATAATTTTGATTATCTTTTATTGATACCTTTAAGCGTTTTTGCCTTTTAAGGTACGAAACCCTAAAAAGTGCGCCAGCCATCGTTTAAGTGTCCGTGATGTCTACAACGAAGTGTGGGGTGGGGTGCGGTATTTGAAAATGAGTATGGGGTGGTGAGTAGCCGTCCTGTACGTTACTTTATTGATCATCAGGAGTATGCATCTCAGGTATGGAACCCGCAGTATGAGGTGTATCGGGATAGGTTAGAACGTATCCAAGCCAAGTTTTTACGATACCTAGATCTTAAAGCTCGTAGGAGATGTAATCGGTACGAGGACCGGTGCAAAGTCTACCACTTTCTCCGTCTGAACATTAGACGCCAAGTGGCTGATGTGTGTTATTTCGCGAATATAGCTAGGGGCTCCGTTGACTGCAGCGAATTACTGTCGAAAATTGGACTACTCCTCAGCAGCCCCCGTCTAAGGAAACGATTTATTTTGAACGTTCCCACTTGTTCTACCAATTATAGACGCAACTCTTTTTTGCCTAGAACAGCGGATTTAATTAACAATACCGTAATTGACTTTGACCTGTTTTGTACCAGTAGCGCATCCATAAAGACACGTTTTGCAGACGCTTTCTTCAACCGTATACCGCAACCGTGACTTAAATAGCATAGTAGTTTTCTTTTATTATATTTTGTAATACAAAGTTGTTCTTCAACTATAATATTAATAGGCGGAGTCTTGTTATTAGCATAGCTTTAATGTAATTGTACTCAATACATAGTCGTTATTTAGCTGTAAGACCCCCAAAAACTAAATAAAAAAAAAAAAAAAACATCTAATTTTATTGCCATTTTCGACTCGAAAAGAAGAAGACAGAAGACTACTATCTTACCAATCGTGATGGAGCTCTTGTATGACGAGTCGCTGCTTATGGAGTTGAGAGAGGAGACAGACTGGCTCTTAGAGCGGTAGTGAGGCACATTTTTGTAAAACGCCACGTACGGCGGAGCTTCGCCGGCCTTTGACTGACTCGCCTGTTTGGACTTGCCAGACTGCCTCACATCTATACCAGTGGAAATATGTATGTTAATTGTATTTTAGTACAAAACATGCGATCACGGCAATTATTGTAAATTGAATGAATTGTATTTTTTAAAGTTTGTAATGAATAAACACAAAAACTACTGGACCGGTTTCTAAAATTCTTTCATCATTAGAATGCTTTATTATCCAGAGATATTCATATACATATTTACTCAGAAGAAACAAAGGCTGGAAAGGTGCAATATTAACAAACTGAAGGCAAGTCATATATGGGTCAAAATCTCAGACGAAGGAAAAAGAATAGACATGGCATACCTACAAAAAAGGCATACCTAACACAAAAGGATTTGGCACAAAGATGGCGGCTTATCGTAGAGCTGCGCGTACTAATAATAGTGACTAAACATGGCGACCGGCCGCATAACTACTGTTTGTATATAGATTGTTATGCCGGGTCTATTCTTTTTTACTAAGTCTATGGTGAAAATATGACAGAAAATGAGTAGGTACCCTCAATTTAACATGAAAACAAGTCAGATTTTACCTTTAGGCAGCTCAGGTGGCATGACGGGAGCTGGAGGGGCCGCCGGTATTTCCTCACCCAACTCCTTGCTGGCTTGCAGCTTGTAACGGGAATCCGATGCCCCATCGAGACTCACATACTCCTCAATCGAACTCCATAGTTCCTCCTTAACGATTAACCTATAATATAAAGACACTCAAAGAATGAATTGGTAGTTCTATATTTCAGCACGTTCAATAACCAAAATTCTTCAGCTTTACTGGCGAAGATGACTTACTTTAATGGTTTGTCTTTCGCTTCATCTTTGATTAGGTACCATGGGGTATCGACTATTTCGTTTGCCCGCTTTAGTAGCGCTGTTAGATTAACCTTAAACAAAACCATAATAACAATAACACTATTACAATTCAATACGTTCATTATTATTAATAGTGATTAAGCTTTTGCCCGCGTGAATTTCCCACGGGAACAGTGCTTTTTCCCGGGATGAAAGATACCCTATGTACTTCTAACTATGCGTATGCGAAACATACTCACTTTCGCATTTATAATATTAGTTACGATAGGATTATCGTAGAAAAATAAAATAGTCCAAATATTATTGACAGGTAAATATAAGTAAGGATTCACTATTGACTCCATTAACAAGCTAGTTGTGCCATTTCATCCCTGCGCCCTGATGTCAGAATTTATTAGCCGGATTCTGATATAACTACAGATGGGATTCTGATATAACGACAGATGGCAACCGTAGAATTGACCTACCATGAGAAACTTTTTAAATTAAGTTGATTATCCTGGCAATATTAACAAACTAAAAAGTTTTTTTGACAATTAAGTATACTTTCCACGGGATTCAAACTGATGACAGGTTATAAGGCAAACACTTAGACCATTGGGCCACAGAGGCAGTATTGACTATTTGACATTTCTAATTAATACTGGACTAGCGCTCCGCCCCGGCTCTGCCCGGTAATTGCTCAGGAGGTAATTGCAGCCTATGTCACTCAGGCATTTTTTTTTTATCCTTTTTACATTGCCACCTGTCTCAGAGACATTCAGCAATATTTTTGACTTATAGTAGAAGTCTACTAATGGCGGATATTTTGCGAGGCTTGCAGTCGTGTGACATATCCTCTTGCATGACAAGTTAGAGCAAATCCTGGGGTACTCTTTTTTTAAGTCTGCGAGTGCTTGGAGATATATTATCCATTAAGTGAGTTGCAAGTTTATTTGGATGTGATTTCAGGCGATCTTTGTACTTTTTAACTTTGTCTTTAATTTCTTCACGCACTGTTTTTATGTCCAGATCATGGTGGAGTCTCTCAGGCATAATGTAGCTTTCAATCGGTGAAAGAATTTTTGAAATCAGTTAAGTAGTTCCGAAGATTACCCCCAAATAAACTCACAAACACTTTATAATATCAGTATGATTAAATACAAACCTAATGTCTACCCCGTAAGGAATAAAAACGTGGCACTGTATCTGTAAATACAAACCTCTTTGAGAACCTTCGGATCACCTGCAGCATTTTTTTTTATTTTATTAAAGAAACCAACAGCGTTTACAGTAATACAGTTCTTAATCTATAATAAGGCCAATAAAAGGTTTCTCTTTCTATAACAATAATATCGTCGATTAAATGGTAATGAAAATGTAATGAAGGTGCTCTAAATAATACCCATGAATGTTAAAAGTGTAACTAGGTATGTATGTTGTAATGAATTAATGAATGTGACCTGTATCTGTAATAAATAAAAACGTGGCACTGTATCTGTAAATACAAACCTCTTTGAGAACCTTCGGATCACCTGCAGCATTGATAGTATTAATCACAGTTTTAGCTTTTTTGATAGCATCAGCCACATCGGTCCTAGCCTGAATGAGAGAATCCTTTTCAGAAGACTTGTATTTCATAAGCAAGTTTATGAGTTCCTGCTTATGCTTTTGTAATTGCCAATCGAGTTTTGAGAAGTGTTGCTCGACATCGGCAATCATTTGAGTGTGTGCACAGGATGATTGAGTATCATTTTCGATGTTATAAAGCAGTTGACCAATATCCTGTAACAATGAGGGAGTATTAGCGGAATCTGCTTCACCTTTAAGGTTATGTTTCGTCTTCAAGCAATTCTCAAATGGTTGCCTGGAAGAAATTGCTTACAGCGATAAGGCCGACTTTTGCGCATCTTCTTTGAAGTCTACTTTATGAATGAATGAAATAATATTTATTCAAGTAACCAGGACTCATAATTTTAGTAAACTTATGCTATGTTAGTAGGAATTATTTACAAAATTTATTGCGGAGGCCACTCCTGCACCATCCATCCGGCTGTATGGCAGCAATGGCCTACGTACGCACAGTCCAGCCTGCTTGCGATCATGCGCAAGATGCTGTTGTTGTTCTCTTGCACTCGGCGCACCAGGGATGCACACCTTTTACGCATTATTGTGTTAAAACAATCCACCCGTGCATCAGCGGACATTCCTGATGCGCTACAAAAGCGAGGTAACCTCAACAGCAACCTGAACGCATTGTTGAACTGCACGCGAAGAGCTTCATACTCGTAAGGATTTTGAGTATACCTTGCCCACAGACTGCACGTGTAAAAAGATCAGCAAAAAGCTTTAAATAGGGTAAGTTTTACTTCCCCAGAACAACGCGCAAATCTGCGAGCAAGCATGTTCGCTCTCACTGACAAAGCCCTCCGCTCCCTCTCGATGTCTTCATCGTCCTTGAGGTCGGGAGTCAACATATGGCCGAGATATTTAAATTTATACGCCCTCTGGAGTACAGTATTGTTGAGGTACACTCACTGGTGGAAATTTGTCATATAGTTTCCTCCCGTCCCCAAAGACCATGACTTGACTTTTCTTGACATTGTATAACAAGCCATGAGAGAGAGCGTAGGCTTTGCAAGCCGCAACCAACGTCCGCAGCCCACAGACAGATGCACTCAGCAGCGCCATGTCGTCCGCGTAACTGATGTTATTAACGCACACCCCATCTATGTGACAACCGATACCTGCGCTGCCGAGCTTCTCTATCATTTCAATTATGTATAGATTAAAGAGCCTTTTATACCTACTATGTATATCACTTGTGTGCAATATTTTTTTTTGTATAGTATTGTACTCCAATAAACTGTGAATTCAGCAAAACAAGAATATTTGAACTTGCAATTGCAGATACCAAGAGGTCTGGAACTGCTAGTCTGATTTGTTTCATTTTAGTTTCTAATCCCGAAATTCTCACGGGAGCAGAGCCTTGTAAACATATACGCAGATGTGCCTGCACTGGATTACTAGTCATCAGATTCAAATTAATTAGTTTTTATCATTGAATTATAAATAAATATGGAAGTGTAACTCTCATACAACGAACGCTCAAATCTTGGTTCCATTTACGCAAACAAATGTACTTAAATACAACAAGACACTCACACATTCTCATAGAAAAGGCTAGTACACGATTGGGCGCGTCAAGGTCACGGGGCGGGGTCAACACACCGCGGCAGCCGGCTACCGCTCAAACAAACGGCCCAGCCGCTTGGCGTTTGAAGTCTCGGCACAGAATTAATATAAGTACTACGTAATCTCGGCAAAGGAAAGAAAGGTAATTCCGCTGTTCTTCATATCTGTGTGATTTCTACACTACTTTACGACACACGATGGCCTATTTTTGCTAATTAAACTTGCGAAATTACTCGATGATACGTACAATTGACACTTATGCGTTAGGTACAAGTACAACCGTTGAACTCGCTGCGCCACGGCGAACTGAGGCGAAGTGAGGTTTCTATTTTACGCACCGCCCACCTAGGTTCCTATTTCGTGGAACCATTTTTTTGGCGTTGTTAGAGTTCTATGGTATATAAGTTCGTTGGTTTTTATACTTACAACAGCAGTTTTAGTCAGTCTTCTGTAAGTTTCATCAATCTTAGGTGTAATATTACTAAGTTCTTCAAAGGTTTGTTCATTCTGTAATCAGTCACAAAAAAAAAAGAAAGTATAGGTACATAACATTCTGTTTCAGCCTTAAATATCACAAAGTGATTTTTATATTGTATTGACCTTACAATTAAGCTACCTACATCAAAAAATAAGCATTCCATAAATCAGCAGCAGATATATACATTACTAGCTTTTTTCCAGTGGCTTCGCTCGCGTGTTTTTTTTTTTTAGGTTTTTTAATTTTCACTACCAATCCTTTAATATTTCCGGAATAAAAACTACCCTATTTGTTAATCTATAACTTTCCTAACTAAACCCTCCAGCGAAAATCCCACCAAAATCAGACAAGCCGTTTTGAAGATTACCCTGGACAAGCAGACAAAAAAATCTAAAAAAAAATGTTTTTATACTGGTAATGGGTAAATAACACACTGCAATTAAAATTCTGCAGTTATTTTGAAATTACAGACAGACACTCCAATTTTATTTATTTGTATGTAGTATGTATAGATGTGAACATCTGTGCACCAAATTAAAAACTAAATTCATACATACTAAATTAATGAAAATCTGAAACTACCCACCACTTCTTGTATGGAGACAGTATTATGATTTTTGCATGAGTTTGTTCCACCAACCATCATGCAATCCATACAAATCGCCTTTTCACAGTCTTTGCAATAATAGTCCAGAGGTTTGTCATTATGGATACCACAGTCATTGGGCACACCCACTGGAGCTGCAAATATATAAAAACAAATAAAATATCAGTCTGACTTTGCAATACTTTAACAAATTTAGGTACGTATACAATAGTGAACTCTTACCTATATTCTTGAGGTAATGGTTCTTGAAAATAACAAAATTTTTGTGAGTCTTATTAAAGCAAGTGTCACAAAGAGGAATGCGGCACTGCTCACACATTTTTGAAGTCATTGAGTGACATTCCAAACATTCTCCTGAAAATATATAGATACACGTGAGGGTGGATCGAAAAGTTCGTTAAACGTCTTAAAAGTCCTCAATCATGGAGCAAATCAGCTATAGAACAAAGAACTCCACTCTCATGGGTCACATAGATTTCTTTATTAGCTGTTTTTAGAAGAACTAGTTTTTCACTATGCGCACAGTCTTCAGAGAATTTGTTTTTTTTTTTTAATCTATTTTTTGTTGAGGCTTCAGTCGCGTGATGCGACTATGCCAGCCTCATAGGGAACTTCCGTGTTGACTTATCTTTGGACCATTACAGCTCTCCAGAAGGAGTATAAGAATTTGGCCTCTTGTGATAATGGTGTGCTCAAAATAATGTTGAGCCCACCATTATCCAAAGAAATACCATTTAATATCTTTATTCTTAAGTCCCTATATTGGTCACATTCCAGTAAAATGTGTAGCAAATCTTCGGTTCTATTGCAAAAACAACACAAGTCTGATTGAACTCGTTTCACAAGAAAATAAAATTTATTTACTGGAACATGACCTGACCTTATTCGAAGCGCCGTAACTAGAAGCTCCCTATTAAGGCTAGCACAATCGAACCAAGGCACTGGGTTGGGAGAGTCTTGGATAGTCCTATACCAAATTCCCTTCGACTCAGAATGGAAGTTAATCTTCAGAGATCCATAATGTTTTAACTATCCGTTTACTTGACCCTAATTTCTTACTTTTTCTTGTTCAAGCCACAAACTTTTCGGGTGGATCTCATATAAATAAAAATCTTCATTACTGACTGACAGACAACACACAGCCAAAACTACTGGGCATAGGAATCTGAAATTCGGGAGTGTAGAGGAGCACAAAGAGAGGATTTCCCTAAATTTCCACAGGAACACAGTCCCGGACCCATGCTAGTAATATATGTATATATTTGCAAACTTCTCCATAAACCAGGGGATATCTATATATTTAATAACTTACCTTCAGAACATTCAATTTCCTTTAACAAAGCCTTCAAATTGAGGAAACAGTCATTTGAACCTGTTTTTGCCTCACATTTCTGAAAAGATATTTATATAATTAAACCTCTTGAACTTGTGTTCAAAAGTACCCAATGTTTAATCTCAGTTTAAGAACAACATGATTCAGAGAACATCTAACCCCTAGTTTTTTAAAACATCCAAATATATGCTCCAGATGATAAAAAAATCTAGCATGAAAAAGATAATAAATGAAAGTAATGATATCCTGAGTATACTATGAATTACAATGCAAGTTTTGTTTAACTCTGTCATACATTTATATGAATGCTAAAGAGCTTGAAAATCAGAGTTAGGTTTCAAAGTTCAAAGATCATCAGAGTTTCAGTCTTTATTTTTACCCAAAGGAAGAATGTTATTTAAACAAAATTGCATTGGTACTTTGACTATATATATATTTTTCATAGATTGAGATTGATACTGCAAGTAAGATGTGAAGAAGTGAAAATTAAATAGTTTTTAATGTTACCCAACAAATCTAGTTATTTCTTTCAACATTGGGTTTGAAACACAAGTGTTTATTTAACTAAGGAAGAGTATATTACCTGCAAATTCTGTAAATATAGTTCACCAACCAAGTGAACATTAATCGGGAAGAAATCAAACAATTTTGCATTATTTTGAGTGATTAATGTAACATTGTCTAGCTTAAGAGCCATATCCTGATGGCACATCTTGCATTCAATGGGTTCTCCAAACTTTACTAAGTTTCTGATACATTTTTCACACATAGTATGTCCACATTTTATGAATAAGGGTAAATTGTTACTTTTTGGATGAGAGGGATCTGAAAATAAATGCAATTACTCATTGAAATAAGGATATAGGGGCAATATTAGGATTAAAATGATACAAATGAAACCGAAAGTACTAATATTTTAATTAAATCGATGAGTTATTCAAATAAATATCTGTATCATCAAAATTAAATGATAAGTACCTACACAACATTTCGGCGCATGGCGACGTGCAATTTTTGCAAACTCAGCACAAAGCCAAAAATATTTTAAAAGAGTACATTACGTTAATATGTAATAAGTACAAAATAAACTATGTACTTACTCAAAACATATAATTGACTGCAGTTAGGACAATACTTTTTTGTGGTGTCCATTTCCATTAATAGTGGTAGTACCTGCTTTACTATAGTTCCTTAACATTAAACTGTAATAAATCAACTTTAAAAAAGCCACATTCAAAGAGAATATAATGTAGCCATATTTCTGCACTTATATTCAGAGAAAAAATCAAATTTGTTTAGAAAAAAATCGTCGCCGGTACATTCGAATCGAAAACATGCGGAAAAAGAAAAGAAGAACGAACGAACAAAACAACGAAAAGGTGTTTATACCATAGATATTTTTTTT
This sequence comes from Ephestia elutella, assembly GCA_018467065.1. Lineage (NCBI taxonomy): Eukaryota > Metazoa > Arthropoda > Insecta > Lepidoptera > Pyralidae > Ephestia > Ephestia elutella. The sequence goes on from CM031569.1 coordinate 11,110,981, forward strand.
GGTTTCTTTATCCGTGAGGAAAGGCAAAGGGATCTAAAGCCCATACAGCCATATACCATAGACTAGTGGTTCTGTGAGAACAGTAGACCTCGCGAGCCCTTCCACGAAATAACCGATATTTTACCGTGTAGGGACACGGTAGGTTGGTTTCCAACCTACCAATGCTGGAAAGAAAGTAAAAAGTCTCATATTTTACCCATAAGCCCAAACATGTTCTTGTGGTTGGTCAATACCACTAAAAATTTGACTGAAAGCTGCCTTTTTTGCCTCGAAATAATACATATAATATTAATAAATATATACGGACAAATCACACAGATTGAGTTAAGCCCAAATAAGTTCAAAACTTTACGGGATGCTAATTTAACAATACTATATTTTATAACAAATACATATTTATAATATGTATACATGTAGATACTCGTAAATATCCAAAACCCACGTCAATCTGAAAAAAAATATTTTCCATCTTGACCCGACCGGGGATCGAACCCGGGACCTCTGGTGTGGCCGTCCGGCGGCGTGATGATCGTTAGGCCACGGAGGTCGTCAATCGTCAGAAATGCATGGTACCTATTGGTTATACATATATGTATGTAATTTGCGCAACAAAATTAAAGTTAAAAAAAAGAAAGTTCAATTTGAAATCGAATCTCTCAGATTAGTAGGTATGTAGATATTATACCTATATTACTTTTTTATAATAGGATTCTAATCATACAATGAAGTTATTTGGTATCAGATTTATTTCAAGTATTCAAGATAATTCCACCAAGCAAAGCAATCCACAATACGATACGCAATAGCGAATTTGCGAGTATTAAAAGCTTTGCTGCGCCATCTATTGATTTTTTTGTGAACTATCATCTTGTATGAGAATTTAAAATACATATATGGATTTATTGAATTTCACAATGTTGTTCAGACAAAAAAGTTGCGTCTTAATAAGAATAACAAAAATGTCTAATGACATTTTTGATTTTTTTTTAATAGTCGAGATATGAGGTTTTTTTTAAATATTTCCGCCATTTATTAAAATTTCGAAAAACTGGCTCGACTAAAAAATTCTATAAAATTACCGAACCTGCTCACAAAATTTCATGAGAATCGGTTCAGAAATGCGACCTGTAGGCGATAACATCCGGACAGACAAAAGAATTTTCGGCTAGTGGAAACTGAGACGCTTCGCTCGCTGCGCTCGCTCGGTCAATAAGAATATGTACTGGGTTGCCAACAAAAAAAGAAATCCCTCGTACATCTGCAGCTGGCAGCTGCTGAAAATATAGTATATTGACTTTCTAAAATCGTACATTAAAATTTATAAAGCTATGATATTGCAAATAGCACTACTGTACTTTTCTGCGTAGCGCGAATTGAAATATACAGGGATGCGAATCTCTAGGGTTGTAGGTAGTGTTATTTGGTTTGATTTAAACCTATAATGGGTTATCCAAAAGTTTACCGTTTTCGAGATATTTGATATTTTAATGTTTTTTTCCAATTAAGTTTCAATCTTTTTTTAAGAAAAAAGTATTCGTCAGAATCAGTTTATTTTTACAGTTTATAAAGGGTGATAATGGAGCACTTATTATCAATCATAACATCATAGAAATTCTTAACCAGTTCGGAACAGGAGTACAAAACATATCGAAAATGTGTGTTTTTTGCAACAAATGCCTTTTTAAAATCAAATTTTCTCAAAATAATCACTAGTGTTTAATTGTGCAGATTGTTAGAAAAACATCAACATTTTATCAGCTATCTAACGTGGTATAAAAAACTTAACTTAATTGGACAATTGGTAGGAAAATCGTAAATAACAAAGAGAGAATGTGGTATCATGTCAAAATTTTTTCATTAGTAATGAAAAAAAAAATCGCATTTTTTGATGAAATAATACAAAAGACACCTTAATTAATGATCTAATTGAGTCTTCTGTCATTATGATGTCTATTATCGACAAGAAAATGTATCGCACAAGGAGGACCGATATGGCAAGCTCATAATTTGTATTCTCAAAACAGTCCACCCGGTTCGATTTTTATTGTGAATTTCTGAGATAATACAATTTCATTGAGTTGTTTTTACCTCGTTAAAAAGCTGATAAAATGTAGATGTTTTTTTAATAATCTGCACAATTAAACACTAGTGATTATTTTGAGAAAATTTGCTTTTAAAAAGGCATTTGTTGCAAAAAATACACATTTTCGATATGTTTTGTACTCCTGTTCCGAACTGGTTAAGAATTTCTATGATGTTATGATTGATAATAGGTGCTCCATTATCACTCTTCATTATCTGTAAAAATAAACTGATTTCGACAAATACTTTTTTCTTAAAAAAAGATTGAAACTTAATTGGAAAAAAACATTAAAATATCAAATATCGCCAAAACGGTAAACTTTTGGATAACCCATTATAGGTTTAAATCAATCCAAATAACACTACCGACAACCCCCTGAGAGATTCGCATCTAATTACCAGTAACCCTGTATAAATATGGGATTTAAATTTATTTATGAATGTAAATTAAATAAAATTTTAATAAAGCTATAAAAATTATTATTATTACTAAAGTAAAATCACAAAAACACTAAATGCGTTTATATTATTACGATTAGCTACACGACGTACTTAGTACAAACAACTCATTGAAATGTTTTATATTTACGCGAAGATTGTCTATGGTAGCTATTCCGTCAACCGGGAAATTCCTATCAGTGAAAGGGCATGTTCTATAGCAGGCTATATCATGAGCAGTTCCCCAAATTTCATGATCTTGTTATGGTACAAAAATACATTTAATATCGCTTAATATCGTATAATGGCGACACTGGCATGGCGCCCGTATGTATGTTCAGAAATTATGATACAAATCACATACAATTCTCGATATTTTCATTATATTTTAGAAAATTAATTAAAGTAAATGTTCCAAATACATGCAATAAACATATGTTTTTGTGATATTGCATGTAGCAATATCACAAAAACATATGTTTATTTCACATAAATAGATGAATAATAAATAAAATAAACAATTCTTTCCCGCGGGCACGTATGTGATAAAAGTACATTTTTGAATGTACCGGAAATCGGAACTGTCAAATGAAGCGCGTCAACGTCAAATCATAATGGGTGTCGGCCATTTTGGCGGAACTCGCCTAACCTTCTTTACGATTTTGTTGACTATAATCGGGCCGAAACCTAAACTCCCGTATGACAGGTGTCATCAGGGTCAAGCCCATGAAGTTCCGAATTTTTTGATTTTTATATCTATGCGCGGAATTATAGTACTTGAACTTCCGGCTTGCCCGTTTAGAGAGTTCCATTGCATCCGGCTACAATAAATCGATAGTAAAAATATAAAAAATCGCGATTCGATCGCGAGCGATGTTAATTTTTCGATTTATTTAATAAGGATTGTTATTGATTTTTAAATGCTGAATATAACAATTATTGCACCTTAAAATTTTAAAAATTAACATTAAGGCAATACAAAAAAAAATAGAAAGAGGGACAAGAATTCACGCAATCGTATCGAATCGTAACATCAGAGTAGATAATATTATTCACTATGAATTTATTATCCATGTTAGCGAAAATGACAGCTACTTTGATGGTTCAGACTTCTTATTAATAAAAATAATTATTTTATTTGGATTTGTTATTTTTACGTAAAGTCAAATAAATCGTAGCCACTCGTGTTTAGGTACATCACTATTATTGTCAAACTGACATACGTCATACGGGAGTTTAGGTTTCGGCCCGATTATAAATGTACCATAGAAAGGCTACGAATTTACCGGATTTACTTATAAGGCATTGATACTGACCCAAAAATGAAAAGTTCAGATAGGTGCTCATGATATAGCCGGCTCCCCATACATTTGTGCAACAACCCCTTTATGATGAAGTTTCTACAAGTTGTGATAGATGACATTAGTTTTTACTTATAATGGTGATCAAAATGACCGTATGCCCATAGAGCAACACGGACTTCTTACTACTTCTGGCATTTTTTGCGGGTGGAGAGAAATTCACGCAAGCGCTGTTCGGTACACACATACATAATGAAAATCTGTAATTACGACAAATTACGACACCACATATGAAAAATAAAACAATACATTGACAAATCTGTCACCACCCGTCAGATTTTTGTGTACGTATATAAGACAGAACACACATTAACATATTTTTGACTTTGTTTTCAATAGTGAATGGCAAAAATGTAATTCTGCATTATCGATGAATTATAAATTATCGAATTTCTCGGGCCTTCAACTATATAATCAATAGAAATAGAAATATTTATTTATTAAAATCAATAGCTTTAATAAAATCTGTGGAGTGGTTTAGCCGTGAGTATAATAGTATTACTTCGCATTTATAATATTTATTGCTGAGGAGGTATTGAAATATGGATACGTTCTTATGAATAACATACCCGGGGCTCTAGCAGTAATTTGCATTTTTTATATACTAGTGGTTCTATCTGTGGGTCTGACGAAGAATGTGCACTTCGCAAAACGTACACTCGAACAAAAGGTGGATGGTGCATTTCGCAGAGTGTGCACTTCGCAGAGTGTGCACTTCGCAGAATTAGCATAATCCTAACTATATATTATAAATGCGAAAGTGAGTTTGTTTATTTATTCCTTTTGACACTTTATCTACTGAAACAATCTTCTTGAATTTTCGCATACACATAGCTGGAAATACGGAGAAGGACATAGGGTACCTTTCATTCCGGGAAAGAGCACTGTTCCCGTGGGAAATCCACGCGGGCGAAAGCTAGTAATAAATAAAATCACAGTTGCAAAGTTATTACGTTTATTAGTTAAATACCACAAAGGCAAGAAAGGAATACTTATAAAATTTAAATTATCTAAATATAACTTAACTAACTATTTCTAGTAATTTTCTCTGACACATCACTGTCTTGTTCATCCGAGCTGACTTACACCATTCGTGGAAATCAGATATATGCCCTATAATGAACTAAACAAACGGGACTTGTCTTTTTGGCATCCCAGGTTTGCTAGTTGTTGCACAAGTTTTTCCATACACACATCTCTAAGTAGGTATTTTTAGGAAAGCTGTAAAAAAATAAGAAAATACACGTTACAACATACAACAATTTAAAACTATACCTATCGCAGTTTATCGATACAGGACTACAACACACAATGTAAGCAAAGTAACATCACTAAATCTAGATGTTGGACGGAATTATCACTCGACAAATCCGTGTTTCTGTAGGCGACCGGACTGATGTTGGTAAACAAATCCAACATACATATAATAAAACAGTAAAAATATTTTGTCTGTACATTTATTTTTGACTAAAATGGATAGAGGGACACTTAAAAAGAACAATAGAAAGCAAAAAATTTTTTTTTTAATTTCTTGTCTGTCTGTCTGTATGTATGAACGCGTTTCACGCAAAAACTACTGGGCGGATTTTGTATAGCTACTAAGCCTGGGCAACATATAGGCTATAATTCATTTTGAAAACTGGAACACCTGATGAAGAACCATAACAGAACAGCTAAACTATAAGAAATATGGAAATGGTGCCTTGACAAAAGTCGTTCAACCTGATGAGCATTTTCTGCTTTACTAAAACATTAGCCTGGCTTAGTAATTTGCAAATAATACTGTGGGGTTGTCACTGATTATTAAGAGCATTTGAGTTAATACTGTTTTTTGTCGTTGTGGAGTTTGAGATAATTTTTCAAAATTCAATTCGATGAGATGGAGATTTTTTTTCAAAATTCTATTCGATTACTCGGCATCTACAGGTTTTTTTTTGCCTACCTACAGTATATTTTAATCTGAATTATTAGGTTCTTTCTTGCTAAACTATGAGTTTAGAAAGAACCTAATAATTCAGATTGAAAAATAGACCGTTTTTTTCCAAATTTATGCGTAGGGCTTAAGTAATGATCCATTTGACTTTTAATATAACACTTGCATTTAATTCTACTCAATGTCATGTAGCCAAGAAACAGAATTTTTGTTTTTTAATCGAAAAAAAAAATCTTGAACCGAATATATTCAGCAACAAAGCCGAATAATGCGGCCGAATACGAATAGTGGAAAAGATGCCGAATAGGTACCAAACTAATATTCGGCGCATCTCTACTTGTCACTATAGACTAAACTACGTCTAAACCAAATTCGGTTCCTAAAGTCAAAGTTTCTGCATTCGACTTTTCCATCTGTGCAGAGCAACTACGCTCTGCTGCCAGAAAATGTGCGCAGAGCGAATCCGGACAAACGAAGCGGCGGGAAGAATCCTGTACCGGAACTTCACCGGGAAAAAACCACCGGTAAAAAATAAGTACCGGGAAGAAATCTCCACGCGGCACCACGTTTGCCCGACTAAAACCTAAATAACTTAACGCAGTCTGCTACCACCGTAGCTTATGAAGGGAGCTACAGGGCCCTATATGATAACCTAACCTATAAATTAATTACACTTAAAAAACACTTACCAAGCTAAATCTTCTTTCTCTTCGGATCCAAACTTGAGTATCTTCGGGAAGGGGGAATTCCTAATCACCCTACCTAACCCTTGAGATCTCAATTCCCCAGGACAAATAAATAGATTTCTTCCCGAAATCGGCTCGGCAACAGGTAGATGTGAGCGAGCAGCCACGCGTCACATCCCACAGGAGAAAGTCACAATGACGGGTACACAAACACAAAGTTCAATAGTTATTTAACAAACAGGAAATTCACAAATACAACTCAAGTTAATTAGCAATCAAAGAACGCGGGCCCTCTCGCGTATTAAAAATCAAACCGATATCGCATAGCAATGCAATGGCCGACCACACGATGCATTCCACGCTAGCAGTGTGAAAACCCCGAACGCCCTCTGGCGGCAGCAATGCGAAACGCCTGCGTTTAGTTTTACCCAATATATTACAAACATCCCCCCGTCCCGGTCTGAGAAGCAGACCGCTAGCTTACTCTACGGGAAGGCGGGCGAGAGAGGTCACACCTCTCCTTAAAATCGAACCGTCGACCAACACCTCAGCCACACGCGGAGTGCCATCTCCGCCAAGAATCAAACGTAATATGCGAGCTCGTCGCCAAAGCAATGAGGGCAAATTTGCCTCTTTTAACAATACTAAATCACCCTCCCTGGGAGGCTCAGTCCTGTCTGTCCACTTCACTCTTTGCTGCAGCAAATGCAAATATTCAAGCGACCAGCGACGCCAAAAGTCCTGGCTCATTTGCTGCAACATTTGAAAACGCGACAACCGATATACGCGTTCATCCTTCCACGGGTATTCGGGCAGGGCATTCAACGGCCCTCCCACCAAAAAATGACCAGGGGTGAGAGCTTCCAAGTCATTTGGATCTGGAGATAGCGGACAGAGAGGACGAGAGTTGAGGACCGCCTCAACTTTACAAAACACTGTGGCCAGCTCTTCAAAAGTTAGAGCCGTTTCTCCGATAATGCGGCGGAGGTGGGTCTTTGCGGATTTCACAGCCGCTTCAAAAATCCCTCCCCAATGGGGGCAACTTGGGGGACTAAACTTCCAGGTTATTCCCCTTTGGGCAGCAATTTGACTTAAACTAGTACAATTTTTATCAATAAACACAGAAACATCCTTAAGATAATTTACAGTTCCCTTATAGTTTGTGCCATTGTCAGACCTAATAAGGGAAGGTAGACCTCGACGCGAAACAAAGCGATCCAACGCGGCGACGAAGGCCTCCGTAGTCAGAGCCGATACCACCTCCAAATGGACAGCCTTGGTGGCCAAACAAACAAATACACACAAATAGCCCTTTACAATACGGGCATTACGAAAGGGAGAAGCCTTGATCGAAAAGGGACCGGCAAAATCGGTTCCAACGCCGTCAAACGGCCTCGAAGGTCGGATTCGATCAGCGGGCAAATCACCCATCTGTGGTTGCATCGTGGATGCCTTCAACCTGTAACATGCAATACATCGAAACAGGACACTACGGATTGCTCTTCGGGCAGACAAAATCCAAAATTCGCGTTGCAAAATAGCCAACAAAGCATTGCACCCAGCATGGGCGTTACGAATGTGTCGATCAGACACCAAAAGCTGCACCAAGGGTCCGCCCTTGGGCAACAACAGAGGATGGCGAGTCTCATATGGAAGATCCGCCTTCCGGAGCCTGCCTCCAACCCGAAGAAGCCCATCCGAGTCGATGTACGGGTTCAAACGAGCGACCGCGCCCTTCAACTTAGCGCGTCCGTCGCGCAAAGTACGAAGCTCTGACTCAAACCGTCCGGTCTGCACGACACGGACCCAATGCAACAATGCGCTCCGGCGCTCTTCTGCACCTGCAATCGGCTCCAACCGCTTTGCCTGTGGGTTTCTACAATTATGTATGAAACGCTTAATCCAACTGGTAACACCCAGAAGCTTATCCAAGCTACTATACCGAGCAAGTAGCCAATCCGGCTCCGACGTCGTCTCAGCGACTACAGCATGTACACGGAGCCCAGTCAAACTCAAAGAAGTAACATCTGTCTGACAGACAGGCCAAGAAGTTTCTGATCCCATCAGCCACTCTGGGCCCCACCAGAGCGGGTGTGACACCAATTCTGGTGCCGTACAACCTCGGGAAGCACAGTCCGCTGGGTTAAGCTCTCCCGGCACATGTCTCCATGTTATATCAATTCCGATATTCTGGATTTGGGAAACCCGATTTCCCACAAAAACCTCCAAGGTATGTGGGGCCGCGCGCAACCATGCAAGCGCGACCTGGCTATCCGACCAGGCGAAGATGTCCCGTATTTCGACCGTGGCCGCCAGTTCACTGGCAACGTGATGCAACAATTTAGAGAGAAGGTGAGCTCCACTCAACTCAAGCTTGGGAATAGTCAGCCTAGTCCTGATGGGGGCGACCTTGCTCTTCCCTAACAAAAGCGAGACATTGACCCGGCCATCGGCGTCAACTGTCCGCATATAGACTGACGCGGCGTAGCCTCGCTCCGACGCGTCACAAAAGCCATGCAGGCTGGCTCGATATTTCCCGGGGGCAATATTCGACGAGGCAAGGCAATCCGATTGACTTCCTTAATCGATGAAAACAACTCGAGCCAATCATCCAATGGAGAGCCAAACAGCGGCTCGTCCCACGAGACGCCCAAAGTCCAAAGTCTCTGAAGAAGACACTTTGCAGAGAATATCACTGGACTGATCCAACCGCTTGGATCAAACATACGGGCTATTACGGACAACACCGTTCTCTTAGTCCAGACCTTTGGTATTTCCAAGTCCACTTGGAATGTGAAAATATCGGTTAGCGGCTGGTACTGCATGCCCAGCACCGCTATCCTGTTGGGATCATCTACATCCTCGAACAGGTGAGGGTTCTGTTGGTGATCCTCCGGGATCCCTTCTAGAACTTTAGGCTCATTAGACAACCACTTACGTAGCTCGTAGCCACCTGTCTTCAATATTTCAATCAATTCATCCCGCAGTAGGAGGGCCTCCTCAATACTTTGGGCTCCGGTGCACACGTCATCAACATACAAGTCACGTGACAGCACGGAAGCCCCACGGGGAAAGCGGATCCGTTCCCGCTCTGCCAATTCAAGCAATGATCTGATGGCGATATAGGGACTAGATTTCAAACCATACGTGTTTGTGTTGAGTTCATACACCGTCACAGGATCCTCAGGGCGCTCACGCCAGAGTATCAACTGGAATCGCCTGTCCTCAGGATGTATGACTGTCTGGCGGAACATCATCCGGATGTCCGCACCAAAAACCACTTGATGTCTTCTAAAGTTCAAGATGATGTCAATTATATCCCTATGCAATTTGGGACCCGAATGCAAACACATATTCAACGAAACTCCGTTCGAAGTGGGTGCGGACCCATCAAAGACAGTCCGCAACTTGCCCGTTGAGGCCTTCACCACCGCGTGGTGGGGCAAAAAATAATGCTCAGTTGAGCTCCAATCAACTCGAGCCGGAGACATGTGACCCAAATCCTCGTACTCGCGCATAAATTCAATATATTTATCGCGAAGTACGTGGTCACGCTGCATGCGTCGCTCCATGGACAGCAGTCGCTTCTCCGCAAGCGCCCCACTTTGCCCTAGGCTAGGACGAGAGGCAACAAAAGGTAACCTAGTTACAAACCGACCGGAGGGCAACCTCTCCGTGGTTGATCGAAAGAAGGCTTCGCACTCAGCGTGTTCCGGATCCATCCTGGAACTCATAGGTGGCTCCTCCACCTCCCAAAACCTTTGCATGGTCTTGGCCAAGGACGCAGATGCGACGACCGGTGGCTCCTCCACGGTGCTATTATCAAACACAGGGCCCATCAGGGCAAAACCAAAAATCGTAGACACTGCCATCAGTGAAGACGAACCCAGAGCCTTCTGTGTACCCAACAAAATCCAACCCAATACGTCCGAGCCCAGGAGCAAGTCCACTGGGCCGGGATGAAAGACAAAGGGGTCGGCCAAATCCAGACCCGAAACCAAAGACAACACACCCGGCGGTATGTCTGTCGAGGGGTGCCAACCCGCAATGGTATCCATTACCATAGCCGAAGTCGTGATCCTCATTGTGGAGGACTTCAGCGAAGAAAAGGTGACAAGTGTCTGGCCCGTCAGACACTTCACTTGTATGCCACCAACTCCAAGAAGTGGCACAGGCGAGTCTTCCACGACTAAACCTAACTGGCGTGCCACTCGAGTGGTAACCAAACTGCTTTGAGCCCCTGAGTCCAACAGAGCTCTCAAATTAATGGCTTCCCCCTACGACCCCATACGCGGACCACCGCGGTAGGGAGCAGAACCGTCCGCGGCTCTGTCCCAGCAAGGGAGCAAGCTAGTTACGGGCTCCCCACTCTCTCCAAACCAGGGGCGCGCCACTGACCCGGATAATATGGCGGGCGAGTGCACATCCCCATCTGAGGGGGCATAACCCGCGGCCCGGCCATACATATGGTACGGCGGGTGGTACTCCAGCCGTGGGTACTCGTGCAGCGGCGGAGAAAACCGCTGCGGCTGCATGTGTTGGGTATTGGTAACCCGCGTGGAGGGGGGTGTCCCCACTCTCACGTCCGATCTAGGGCCCCCGCCCATGGGGGCCCCATCCGGGGCCTGGCCAGCCACATACTGGCCATGACCTTGGGGCGCGTGGTCCCGGTCCGCCAAGACCCGCGCCGGTACGCGACCCCCTCCCGAGGGGGGTGCGACGAGCGAAGCCGCGTCCTCCGTCCGATGGTGGAGGGCTTCGCGCAGGAGCGCCCCCGCCCATAGGGGACCCCTGCCTCAACAACCGGGGGCCATCCCCGTTCCGGTTCATGCAGAGCATCACGTGGTGCAGCCCACGGCATGCACTGCATGGTATGGCCCTGGGACAGTCACGTGCATAGTGACTGCCCAAACAGTAAAAGCATAGTTCATGCCGCCTTGCCATGCGGCGCCGATCTTGTACTGGCAGTCTCTGCCAGTCCCTGCATTGCAGCAGGCTGTGGCCCATCCGGCCACATTGCAGGCAGTCCGCGTCCCCCGCGACTGCTGCCGTGTGTGCAACCCGCACACCAGCTCCACGCGGTGGCGGTTGCCGTCCCTGTGGGGGCTTCCCTCGCCATGAGGGTTCCAAGGGCCTACGTTCAGGCGCTCTGGATGGCGCTGAGTCCGTCATGGTATTCTCAGCAGCCCGTGCCTCAAACTCCAAAAACTTCACCAAGTCAGTGAATGTTGGTAGGGTGGTGCTATCCCGCTCCGCATTTTCGCGCTCAAACCGCGAGCGGATGTCATTGGGCAATTTGCCCAATACAATGTGCACCAACAAAAAAGACCATTGGTCCACCGGCAGCCCCAGTGTGCGGAGCGCGTTACAGGCCACTGTAACGGGCGTGAGCAACTGCAGGCGCAACTGTGCCCTGTTGGCCACCTTGGGCAGGGCCATCAACTGTGCGGCGTGCGCATCCGCTAACAAACGTAAGTTTTGGTAGCGGGAGTTCAATAACTCCCAAGCCGTATCGTACTGGTCGTCCTCCACCCGGAGGTGCTGGATGAGCGACCGCGCTTCATCCTCAAGAGTGGAGAGGAGGTAGGCCATCTTCTGGGCCTTCGACAAATCCTGTCGTGCTACGACCAGGGACTCAAACATATTTTTATATGCTACCCACTCCTCCATCCTACCCCCAAAGTGGGACAGCTGAAGGGTGGGGAGCCGACCAGTAACCGCTGGTCCTTCCTGCCTAACAGGTGTGCGAGGGGCTGGTCCGCCAGCCTGTCTCGCCCTTATTGCGGTCACCGCCTCCGCGATATCATCGTGCAGACTCAGGATCTGGTCCATGTCCGCCATGTGACCTGCGTAGGCCTCCGGGGTAAGATCGGCTTCGGTAAGCGCCGCCATGGCCGCTTCCGCGCTAATCAATCGTGAGTGGAGGTGATCCGCTCTTAGCAGTATGGCGCCCTCCCTGTCCTTCCGGGACAGGAGTCCTCCGGCCGTCACAAACCATCTCAATTCGTTGGCGAGTGTCGCCCTAGCATTGGAGGCCTTCGCCATCGCGTCAAGTCACAAACAAAAAATAACAAAAGGTAAATAAAAAACAACAAAATCAAGCAACTACACGAAGAACCGCGGTAGGTATGAGAATGGCACAAACCCGGAACGCACGGTACAAACCGCAAACAAATACAAAAAAGGTTACAAATATTCTTATACAAACAAACTAAGAAAAATCTAATAATTTTTACAAACAATTAATTATTTTTTACAAACGAACAAATAGAGGGTAGATAAACTACGCTCTGCTACCAGAAAATGTGCAGAGCAACTACGCTCTGCTGCCAGAAAATGTGCGCAGAGCGAATCCGGACAAACGAAGCGGCGGGAAGAATCCTGTACCGGAACTTCACCGGGAAAAAACCACCGGTAAAAAATAAGTACCGGGAAGAAATCTCCACGCGGCACCACGTTTGCCCGACTAAAACCTAAATAACTTAACGCAGTCTGCTACCACCGTAGCTTATGAAGGGAGCTACAGGGCCCTATATGATAACCTAACCTATAAATTAATTACACTTAAAAAACACTTACCAAGCTAAATCTTCTTTCTCTTCGGATCCAAACTTGAGTATCTTCGGGAAGGGGGAATTCCTAATCACCCTACCTAACCCTTGAGATCTCAATTCCCCAGGACAAATAAATAGATTTCTTCCCGAAATCGGCTCGGCAACAGGTAGATGTGAGCGAGCAGCCACGCGTCACATCCCACAGGAGAAAGTCACAATGACGGGTACACAAACACAAAGTTCAATAGTTATTTAACAAACAGGAAATTCACAAATACAACTCAAGTTAATTAGCAATCAAAGAACGCGGGCCCTCTCGCGTATTAAAAATCAAACCGATATCGCATAGCAATGCAATGGCCGACCACACGATGCATTCCACGCTAGCAGTGTGAAAACCCCGAACGCCCTCTGGCGGCAGCAATGCGAAACGCCTGCGTTTAGTTTTACCCAATATATTACAAACACCATCCACACTATTATGGGATAAAAGCACGATCTGGCTCAAAGAAAATAGTACTCTACGAGATCTGGCTGGACCTTATATTAAAAAAAATAAAATATTTCTGTGGGCTGGACCTCTGGGCTGGACCAAGAACCGAATATGAAAAAAACTGTCTATGAAAAGAACTCTTTATTTTTTCATAGCATGTTTAGTCTATTTTCGCATTTTCTTTTGCCACGGAAGGAAAGAGCGGGCTTTTCATGGAAAAAATAAGAACTTTTAGATCATATTTTAGTTATAGGTACCTAGTTACTCTTTCAAACTGGTGGAATTTTATAAAAAGATCGTGTATGATATCTGGTTCTCCAGGTGCTTTTTCGCTTTTCAGAGATTTTATACAGGCCGATTGAGCACAGATCTATGATCTATATAAATATTTCATTTTACTATCAAAAAAATAACTGTTAGAGATAAACATGGTAAAAACAATAACTAGAAAAAGTTTCACTAATGTTCAATTTGATATGTATTGTGACAAGATAGTGACGAAATCCCCTTCCACTTTTTAGGTACACTACAGCTGTCTCTTTACGTGCTCCCGTCATTATTTCTTTGCTCCCGTGCCACCCGCTACTGATCGTAATCGTAGCAAGTACCTTCCTAGTTAAATAGGATGAAATACCTATTCATTTACTAACTTTTGCCCTCGGATTAACCCACGTGATTTTTTTTACCTATTTCACCTCTACAAGTCTATAGGCGCCGGGAGCAGGGTAGACTCTTGCGCACTATTTCACAACTACTGCAAATAGACAGCAAAGCGGAAGCAGGCAGGCGGGAAACCTCTGCATTTATCGCGCTGCTACAGCGGGGATTCCCAAGCAATAATGCCAACTACCGACTGCTGTACCCCGTGGTGGCTTCGCTCCCGTGGTTTAAGATTATGGAAAATATTAAGGTTAGTTATTGGTTAGTTCCAAATATTAGTGCGTTCAAACAAACTTATAATATTGACTAGCTTTCGCCCGCGTGAATTTCCCACGTGCCCTATGACCTTCTCCGTACTTTTAACTATGTGTGTGCGAAATTTCAATAGGATTGGTTCAGTAGATAAAGCGTGAAGAGGTAACAAACAAACTCACTTTCACATTTATAATATTAGTTAGGATATAAGAGTATAGATAGACATAGGTAGCTAGAGGCAGAGCAATCGGCTCATAGAATAGTATCCGTGTAAAACCTAGCAATGCAATGCAGTGTAGAGGAAATAAACGAACAGTATCTGTTTCTTTTAAGTCATTCTCGTCTTTGTTAAAGTTCGTTCTCCACCAAATCATAGCTATTATTCTGCACATGTTCCTATGGTTTACTTGGTACATGGGCGTGGAGTTAGAGGTCAAACTCACTCAGCTTTTGAGTCTTTGATCACCTAGCCAGACGGAATAGTGATAGTGAGGCGTTTTGTGATTATGAGCATTGCGCGCTGAGCTGTCCGCCACTGCGCCCGCGTCGCACCGTGTTGCGTAACTATATACCGCGCGACCGGCGACTTATAAGAAAGCCATAACGTATAAGCCAAGTTTCGCAATACGTCAATCCTTTTCTGGGACCTTCAACTTCAATGCTGAAGCCACCATTGTGACACGGTTCAATTGAATATGTGTTTTTGTACGGTTGTGTGATTGAATTTGAATGTAGCGGTACTTGGCCAGCAAGATGAAGGGAAGAGTACTTGGCGTCTTGTCAGCAGTTTTGATATCATATTTCACAATCACGGGTAAATATATAAACTGATTCTTCTATTTTATTTGAGACAGATAAGTATTATAAAACGTATGGAAATTAGCTGCTCCCAGCTTCACTTCGTTTATTAGCGGATGTTCGTGATCCATAAGTACGATATACATATATGTAAACATTCGCTTAGAGAACTTTGAACTTATTATAAATCTTAAAAAGAAAATTGATGGCGGGATTAATTTAAGCAAGACCATATACATTTTGAAAATATTTTATTTTTATACATTTACACAAATTTTGAACTAAATTAATTTTAGATCTACACCTTTATAAATTCTAATTACTTCTTACTCTCTCTTGATTGTAATCTGTTTTGTGTGCTATTATAGTAATTTACCAAACATCTCAAATGCTCATAATAATAATTTTTGAAGACACTTCAATTTCAGATAACTAAATAATTAATCACTGAAGACGTGCGAATTTTGAAATTTTGTGTCAAAATTTCAATTTCTCAAGATAGTTAACGCCTTTGGTTAACCTTCTTCGCTCTCTTTGTTATCTAGCAACGGTTGCCCAATTGCGTGTACCTATTTACTTTTTTTGGATTTAAAAGCACCCAAGATGCAGTTAGTACTAAAGTATGTACCTATTCTTATTTAATATTTTTCTTTTTCATAATTCTTATTTTTTATCTTTTTTCATCGTATCTCATTTCTATATCAAATAAGAGTACGTGTACTTAGTTATTAATAGCAGTTTTAAATAATTAATTAATCAAAACGAATGACTAAAACAATTTAATTTCGATGTCTTTTAAAATCTTTCAAATACAAATGGCACCTGGCGATTGACATTGTTCTATTTATTAATCAATAAATTAGAATTTTAGTTCTGTGTAAATTCTACAGAAATAAATTTAACTCGTCATTTGATCCGCCTTTTTTACACGACTGACCAAAAAAGGAGTGTTATGTTTTCAGGGTTCATGTATGTATGTAATTTCTTTATTCCACCATAAGTCCTGAACGACTTAACGGATTTTGATGAGAGAGGTATTTTTAGATTCCTCGCATTAGCCCGAATGACATAGGCTATGTAAATTGTCAGTCGTGTTTTTTATTTTTAAATAATTAGCTTGTTAGATTTTCGCCCCAAAGCGTCGTCGACAGACAGCTATGTACTTTTTTATTAGGCCGCACACGTCACTTTATTTCCGTACGGAAATTTAAGATCCGGGGACCCGAATTCACCGGAAAACTTTACACACATTTATCGGAAAACGAAACGGACGTGTGGGCCAGTGAAACATTTTGTATGAAAAGCACGCATTCGGGTCTCCGAATCTAGAAAACTCCGAAACATTTCAGGATGGAAATAAAATGACGTGTGTGCCCAGCTTTACGCGTTGTAGAAATATAAACTGCTGTCAGCTGTTAGTTCTGTTATAGGTCTAACTATTTATTTATTTACTACTTCAATAAAATGTACAATAATATTACAAGAACAAAAGTTCGAAATGTTGTGCTCAGCGATGTATTTCTAGAATTCGCAAAATATATAGCCAAACCAGCCTTTAAAACAAGTTATTTATTAGATCAGTCTAAATATTTTAGTTTTGCGTAATTATATAAAACAAATAATTATACCACTGCGGACTGCGAAACATATTCTTTACTCAATTGCAAGGTATACTCACACTAAACTTTATACCACTTATTATTGGGCAATTTACGATTTGTAAAACATCTGCGTCTGCTTCGTATGAATGAGTAGTCGTAAGTTGTTATTTGAACAATTACTCATGTAGGAACAAAAGATTTCAACGCGCTGTAAGTTTCGTATCATTCAAAAATTCTCTATTTTATTTAATACTTCCTTCTTCTATTCATTATAAGTGTCTTTCCAAACAAGCTAAAGCTAGTGCGCGTTCTAGTCCTTCCATGGAAGTATTAGAAAATAACGGGTAGGTTTTAGGTCACGATAAGATTAGCTTATCCTTAAATTTTATCTGAAGATTAGAGTCATCAGTATAAATTAAATATATACCCGAAAGGACCATTAGATTTTAGGATTCCTGATAAATGTGTATTTCAGGATGTGCCGAAGAAGGGGGTCGAGTGAAAAGGGTCCGCGCGGACAGTGCTTCCGTGGCCCGGGAGCCTGCCCAGGCGTTGGATGCGCCTGAGCCTGAACAAGACGCCGCCCCCGCCCCCTCCGCCTTCCTCAGCCCTTCAGTCAAGGAGTACCTTGAACTTGGCATGGCCATACCGGGTGAGTAGCAAGGCCGTTCTTGAATTAAAATTCAGACGTTAACGGACGTCCGTAGGGCTTGCCAACCTGTTTTTCGCTTCGGCATTCATGCAATATTATGTAGTTAGTAAGTACAGAATTTACCATTTATTATTCGATTATTTTGTTTTGCGGATGAAATTTTTTAATGCGACTAGGATTTTGGTAGGAACGCAGTAGAAGTTGACTGGTAGAGGTAAAAGGCGCAGGCTCCAAATAATGAAACCTATATCATTATACGAGGATATACGGGAATGTTCCATCCGGTGTGACCAAAAATCGTGAGGAACTTCAGTCCCCGTCCGGCCGATCACCTATTTTTTTTCTCCACAGTTTTCGTTCAGGTGATTGGATTCCAATAGAATTTTGTAATCTGTTGACGCATTCCGCCAACCATCACGCGGGACCGTCAAAAGCGGGATCATACGCGGACTACTCATAATTAGCAGTGCGGTGATGTATAGAGTATAGATATGGATCTTTGAGGAGGCTTTTACCCAGCAGTGTTAAAGCTGTTTTAAAAAATAGGTTGCTTGTCGTGTGGTACATTAATTTTTGACTACAATTAGCGTTGTGAGATTAGTTTTGGAAATATTATATGTACCTATGCTATAGTATTCTAAGTAACGGCGATTTTTTAAAAG
Organism: Ephestia elutella; assembly: GCA_018467065.1. Lineage (NCBI taxonomy): Eukaryota > Metazoa > Arthropoda > Insecta > Lepidoptera > Pyralidae > Ephestia > Ephestia elutella. The sequence continues at coordinate 11,129,156 of CM031569.1, forward strand.
AGAAAATGGTCCCTTTTATTTGAGATTCTATTGCCCTAACTATAGTTTAGTGTTTTAAAAGAGTTAGCAAGTAATTAAAACAAACTCTACATACCTCACCACCTTGACATTATTTTTAGTTAAATTGAATAAATGACGAATGATGTCACAAAGATTCACAAAACCACAAACAATTTTGAGGCTGGTGGGCCGAGATGGCTGCTCATTATAAAGTAATTTGGCTTTGTTTACTGTTAAATAAGATAAGTTATTTATGTAATATAAAGTATTTGGAATTAATTCCTTATACAAACTTTAAAATATAAATCTTAGTTATCTAAACCTTCACTGTGCGTCTGTGCTTAAAACTCAACTCTATTTTTGAGATAGCTTTGATATTTTATCTCTATTCTTCTTGTTTCATACAACTATAAAAACATATTATTATTCACATCAAAACGATCTCATTTCTGATTCTCAGAGAATAATTGTAATTACAAACTCCACTGTGCACGTTCCGTTCGCGGTCGTGAGTCTCGCGAGAGATAATTTTAATCAATGTATCGAGTAACGATAATTCTATGGAGGCTATATGTTCAGGTTCACTGAGCATGACTCATTTTGCCGTGTGTTGTGTTTTTACGCACGTTTCGCCTGCAAGCATCGTGCAAGAAGGGAACGTCATCCTTGAAGCGTGTACTACCAGTTATTATTTTTTACATGGTACTAAGTACCAAAAGTAGTTGTAAGGCAACATGTCAACATATTTGTGGGAATCGTTCATAATTAACAACTAAGTATATTTTTCTTAATCTTAATATCTATATAATTATTCTGACAACCTGGAAATCCTGGAATCTTCCCTGCAGCATCAATTATCGTGAAACTTTGAGATTATCACTTGTAATCAAATAATATCAAATGTTTTCACAAAAAAAAAAAAGAAATTACATACTTACATAAATGTAGCGCTTTAGATTAAAGCTTTACCATTCGGCAGTTAATCTTAAATCAAAATATAGCGTTTTACGATAATTTATCACGATTTAGCGGTTAGATATCAGTAAGTAGCTGTATTTCAAAATAGATTCTAATATTAACAACGGAAAACATGAAACTAGCAGCCGCATATAATATCGCCTTAAATAATGTCATATAATGCAATTTACTACTCCGCACATAATATATAATATCGTAAATAAACGAATTTAAGTGACGAGGTACAATATATATGTAATATTACACGTTATTCATGCATCTGGCGAAATTTAATCAATTACGTATGCAATTTCTTGTTATTTATGAATGGTAGTAGATAAATATGTTACTTTGATTTATGACAACATATTATATACCGTAACTTACATACATAAATGTATGTACATAAATTTATGTACCTAAGTTACGTTCATGTACTAATTTAAGACGTGTCTTGAAAGTACCTTATTCAGTTACTTATTAATTATTAAATTTGTACTGTATATTAAGAATCAGAGCAAAAAAGTAGACGATACATACATATTAATTAATCATTTACACTATAATTTCCACTGTAGTTTTAATGAAGGTGGTGTATGGTACGAGAGCGTTTTCAAGGCTTTTTCTTAAACATAAGTTAGATCTTAATTGTGCTAACAATCGGGTATTGTGAGCGAGGCCGCGGTACCATTACTATCGTGGTACACTTTGGGTACCACACCCAGTAACTTGGCTCCTAAGGTCATATATAATTCATTAGCATAAATATCTATAGATGTAGGGCAACTAATAATTATGGAAAAAGGAGTAGTCTAATCAGGGTACTAATTACTACTATCCTTTCACGTATAATTACCTACTTAATTAATAAAATTTTAAAAGTAAAAGAGGTTGGATGGATACATGACTACTTATTGTGATTTTTTGAATATACATAAAGTTACGCCACGAAATCGAATGGAATTTTTATTGAAATCTGGTACCATAATATAGGGTACTTTTTATCCCAAAATTACAAAGTAAAGTTCTAAAATTTTTACTTGTTTCAAATGTATTTTAATTTATTCAGTATATGCTGTAAAGTTAATGTGCATTACCCCAGCAAAACTTTTTGCTGTGAAGATCTGATATTATCGTAAATAATTCCTGTATAAGTAGTAAAATATGTTAGCAACCAGCCAAATTAGTGTGTTGTACTTTCATAGATATTTGCGACGAACGGACTTTGCTGGGAGAACGTTACTCCAGCAAAAAGTTTGATAAAAAATTAAAACCAAATATATGAAAAGTTGTGCAATTCGTGAGGCCTATAAGAGGCCAAACATAAAAAAATGGCCAATAATTGATAACTTACGCTTACAATGTACTTATGAATAATTGAATTTTGCTAACTGCCATGTGGGGAACTCTTGATATTACTTAGTCCGTGTCAGTCCGTGTCCATTCGTGCAAATCGCCCTGACATTCTGCACACGAGTTAAGGTCGCATGAAGGCAGTCTTGTGCTATAACTAGATGAGAAATATTAATCTGGCTTCTAGCTAGATCATCTAGGGCGAAAGTCATGTACAGTCAGATGCAGTGAAAACCTTACCCCACAGATTTTGATTTACTCTAGATGCCGCAAACAGTATGTCTAACATGTCGTGCCCTGCGTATGTCCAATGGACAAACAATCACTCGTTTGCTACTCAGTTAGCCTTCAGTCGCCTTTATGTTGCGCCCATCTTAAAATGACTGGCGTGACGTCATCGTAGGTAGAAAATAATGGCACGCGCGGTTTTCATACTATCGAAAAAACTTGAGGTATCTAGCCTAATCTAAATCTGTGCCTTATATCACAACCCCTATGTCCCAGAATCCTATCTCAGGGGTGGTCAGGTTACCTCAATAAAATTCCGTAACGTGTAGGAAGTAAGATGATTTTTCCGTTAGCCAGTTGATGTTCTGTCCCACTGCTGGGCAAAGGCCCCTTACATACGTTATTATACTTTTATACGTTATTATAAATTTTAGGTCACTTGAGCAAAAGAGAAAGGCACTGTTTTATTGTGAGTTAGGTGAATAGAATATCTAATAAATATTAATTAAGTACATTAAGTCAGATACAAATTGATTTACACACCCACTTTAACGCTTTATTATTATTAAGTGCTAACGTTTTGCAAGTTCTTAGTGAAAGCAGTAAAGTGCCATCACCGAGATACATAATATCATAAATTCTCGTCGGCCATAAGTGGGCTGAAAATTTGATTTAAGTTGACCCATTTATCTTTAACGGACTCTACATTAACGATGAGTAAAGAGTACTAAAGAGCTACAATTCTTTGAATACATGAAAATATTCTTTGTTATTTAGGAATTAGAGTATTAATATCCCAAAGTACAAACAATATTTATATAAAGTACTCTCATATAGAAATAAGATATGGTGAAAAAATTCCATGCGAGCAGGACTTGAACCCGCGACCAGGTCTTTATACGACCTTGCTCTTCCAACTGAGCTATCGCATTTCAATCCTGCACATCGAAAAAGACCTGGTCGCGGGTTCAAGTCCTGCTCGCATGGAATTTTTTCACCATATCATATTTCTATATAAGAGTACTTTAGTACTAATATTACATCTGAGATGCTCAAAAAATCCAAAAATAAATATTTCTATAAGCATAAAGTCTTCGTTTTTTTTTGCCACTCCTAGTCCTAGAACATGCGCGTGAGCATATAGTAATAAATCGAATGTCAAGGTATTATCAGAGCTCGTAAATATACGTATGTAATGTATCACTACGTACGCGGTAACACTTTATGTGATAAAAATTTGATTGTTTTACAATAATTACTTTTAGGAGGACATGAAACAAATAAGGAAATAGAGAACTTATTTAGATTTATTTTTATAAGGTACGATATTTTTTTTACTTAGGACAATAAGTAAGAAATGTTTATTAAGAATACTAGCAGTTACCCCGCGGCTCCACCCGTGGCAAAAATAATATCTTGTATGTTTTTATACATACTTTGGACCCCCAATTTCAGCCCCTTGTGGATTGATTTTTTATAAAAGTAGCTTACTCTCACTATCTGAATCTTTAATTTTATTTATTACGAGCATATTCTCTTTATCATGGTTGTGTTTTGAACGAGTGTGTATATTTATATCATCAATGTTTATTTTATTTTTTAATTTATTTCTTCCTTTATAATTAATAATGTTTACTGCACCCTACATTTTTTCACGTATATTTCCTTCCACCCAAAGGTTGGCTGGAAGAAATTGCATTTGCGATAAGCCCGCCTTTGCGCTCATTTAAAATGTTTTTGTTACTTTTGTTACTATATATTTCTTTTCTGAAAATGGTGCAATAAAGTGTTGATCTATCTATCTATCTATCTATCTTATATTTGACCCTTGGTCTTTAACTATATCCATACCAAATTTCATCAAAAGCAGTCCAGAGATTTATCCGTGAAAGCGTAACAGACATACATGTTATTTTTTAGATTACTCTGAATGTATTATTTATTTCAAATAAAAATATTGTTACAAATAATTGTCAAATGATACTTATTTATAAACTAAATCTAAGAATAAAATATAACTTCCTATTCGCGCTCAAAGAACTTAATTCTTGGTGTTTACACTTGGTGATAGCCAGTGATAGCCTTATACTTTCATATTTCAATCGAATGACTGATAAATTGAATTTATTTACAAAGCAAATATAGCGTTTCGCTACGATAAGGATATGTGTCTAATCCGCAACATATGATATATCTAATGCTTTCTAGAAGTCTAATACAAGTTTTTAATAAAATCCATCTCAATTAATTTCAAGGAGCTTCAACGACCATAACAACAACATCGCCGACTATGAGCGCTTCTTCTTTTTATTTAGAGCCGGTATAACTGGTTTGGCTACCACTAGACATCATACCAACCGATCAAGTGAACTAAACGACGAAGACGTGTATTTAATTACATAATTGCACATGTGCAATATGCATGTTCAGTGTTTATCGATCTATCAAGTTGGGATTACGTATGCTCTCTGACACTAGTCATATTAATCTATTTTTATTGCAAATTGGTGGAACAATGGAACTTTTACGTAAGTTGTCAGTGGAAATTGTATTTAGAAACACTAGAGAATAATAAATTAAATAAAAAGGATTAATAAATAAATTCAATATACTTAAAAGTGTAATAATAAAATTGTTTAGATCTAAGTGGATCCAAATGTGCTTAGATTGACTTCCTGGGATGATAGGTCTTCCAAGATGAAAATTATTCGTTATATTAGAAGACATAACTAAAAATGTCTGTTATTATGTGATAAAGTATTTTACCTATTTTGTCAATGCTGTTTCCTACCTACATATTTGTCAAGGCTTATATAGAGATTCTAGCGAGATATTGTGCTTGACAAGCATCGAAAAGCTAACACAATTTAGTCCACAAAAATATAGAAGCGTATAAGAAAATTACAACATGATGCGTTGCATGTAAACTCATTGATCGCACATTGTTACGATTTCGCATTATTGCCTTTAGCATTAATTTACATTCGCTTGTGATTTCGCTCGACGATAATTTGGCATTGCGAAATGTGCATACACATTATTATTAGACAAGGCTAGATATCGAGACCCGCTATATTGTTATTTAACATGACAATACTAGAATTACTTCCTACAATCACGCATTTTGGCCGACAACGTTAAACAACAACATATCAACGGGTAACTTGACATTTAAAACATCATAGTCAATGGTATACACAATGGGATATCATCATTAGTATAACTAATTGCTTGAAAATAGTAAGGCCTAAAAGTAGGTATTAGGCACTTTTTGTGTGTTAAAAGCCGAAAGAGACTAATTAATTCAAACGTAAAACCAATTAAAACTGAGTGAAATGTATGTATGTTCATTATAAACAAATCAAAACATTAAGATAAGGAAACAGTTATTCATCTGAGGTTTACTCATAACATAACGATGAAATATTAATATGACGGGCTATTAAGTTGTCATTTACAATATGCAACGTGTTTTGAAGTTTGGAAGGCGCAGCTATTGTGGTGCCGACTTCCATGTCTAGCTTTGCTTTCAACAAGGTTCTTTGTCACGGGCGGATAAGAAATAAAATCCTTTGACTTATTTGAAAATGTATGTTAGTTCCCGTATTTAGCGGCGCGGGCGCAGACTGGCTAGCTTGCGCTTGCGCCATAGCCCATAGCTCAAGTTGCGCCACTCTGACTGTACACACATACATTTACCTATTATTAATGTTAAATATGGTGCGGTAGCTTTAATTCATTTACCAAAAATTTGTGCTCTTTTGTATTCGGACGACAGCTCTTTTCAATGAAGCTCAAGTTTATTTTTTATTTTAATACTCATTGCGGTTCCTTTCAAATCAGTAGACGAGAAGCTCGCCGTAAAGCTTTATAGTAATATCCTGTTCATTACTATATTTTTATAGATTGCTTTATGATAAGCGTGGGAGAGAAGCTAATATTCGTGATTGCCCTTGAAATTCAACGGAAGACTATCAACATCTCGTCAATTAATTTTCTTATCGAATATTACTATTTATTCGAGTCTATGTCCTAAAGTGCAAAGCTTCCATTAGCTTTATGTAACCGAAAAATCTGAGGTCACTTCTAAATATAAGATCAAACACCAGAAAATCCGGTTTGATAAAGATGTACACAAATGTAGGATGTAGGTACACTCAGAGACATAATTAATATGTGCACTTTGTAAAAACTCAATTAAAGGTTTATTTATTTGCAATAACAAAATGTCATCCGTTTTATTGGATGAGAAATTAATTAAATATAAATTATTTTTCTCAATGTGACCTTCTAATGTTCATCGTGACTTATAAATCAAGTTAATTTTATTCTTAGGAAAAAATCGCATGTATATGTGTTTGCAAATTTTATATATGAACTTAAATAGCCAACGAAAGACTTTTCAGTTCACCCTGTAATTCCAGGTCCCTTTAGTGGGAAAAATTAACTAGTACACCTTTTGTAGAGTTTTGGCGACCTCAGTGGCCTTATACGGTCATCACACCGACCGGACTACCACACCGGAGGTCCCGGGTTCGATCCCCGGTCGGGTCAAGATGGAAAATGATCTTTTTCAGATTGTCGGTCTTGGATGTTTATCTATATATATATGTTATAAAATATGGTATCATTGAGTTAGTATCCCATAACACAAGTCTCTAACTTACTTTGGGGCTAGCCAAGGGTTAGCTCAATCTGTGTGATTTATCCGTATTTATTTATTTATTCCATGAATAAGTGTACTTGCTTAGAAGCATTTTCTAGTTCTACTATCATGTTATGATACGCGTCGCGATTCGAATGAAGACACTGTGATGCTAATGAAGTGCAATAGTTAACGATCGCAGTTCGCATTTGCATCGTTTCATAAAGTGCCCTTGGAGCTGTGGCATCAATGAGTGGCACCGATATTCTTTGAAGATGAGTCCATACTGTCACACTTCACTGATAGTATTTTGCGGTGAATGCATAAGGAACACTAATATTTCTCACATTTATACCAAAACTTAAATTCGCATTTTAAACCACGAAGCAAAACCCAACTATTTTAAATATTTCCGATATTTCGTAAGCATGGAAAACTTTATTATTTCCATAGGTAGAATAAGTTCAGCTCAAAATATTAATCAAGATCAAGTTTTTAAGTCTAAATATATTTAGATAGATTTTTGACTAAGACTGATAAGTAGGTATAAAAATTATCTAAGTTCTTCTATAATGTATATAAAACATTGATAAATTGTGACATGCTCTACGACTACGACAAACAAATATCAAGACTTCAATTTATTATGTCAACTGTACTGACCTTAAAATGTTATTTTTGACCTTATGTTTTTATTCCTACATTGTTTTCCAATTCACACATCGATTAGATATCGACTGAGGATGCTCGGTCCAAGTATGTAAATATTTCCTGATGTTTATATTTTTCTTTCGGTGACGTATTCAAGGCTTGTTATGTAAGTTTATTAGTACTTCCATAAAAGAATATACTTGACACTGATATCGGTAAACAATTAAAAATGTTGACGCATTGAGATACGATCTGGTAATCTGTTGGGAAGGTACTTCTTTTCCAAAAAAAGTTTTTATGGTTTTTATTTTTCTTCATGATACATCAAATATAAATTAAGTAAAACGGCTGTTCATTATATTATTGAGCCAATTAACATACACATTATGTCTCTTTCTACATAATTTTGTAAAGTTTAACCAATTTATAGAGGAGCTGATGAATGCGACCTGAATGACCAGCAATGCTTAGAATTGCTTTTTACCCAACATCACCTGGGCAGAAGTCGGTGTTTACCCGCATATTTAAAATATGCTGTGCATTTAGTTTAATTGAGAGTTTATGTAACTAAGTTCGCAGCGTTGCGTAATGTTTGATCGGAGCACTTCCATAGAGTAATCCATCGAGTAATATATGAGCTTATTGCGATAGCCATTCAAGAAGAGTAATTACTCATTTACTGTCTGTTATTGATCACATAATAAGTCCGTTCGTGGTCTCACTTACTACTTATGACCTGGAGTTTTGTAGAGCTAGCTTCAATTCTAGAAAATGAGACTTTTTGACCGTAATTTGTTCCAGGAAATTTTGCAAGGAATTTCCCAAGTACTGGATCCATCCTGAAATGAATTTCTATGGCATTTTACTCAATTTGAATTGCAGAATAGTTCACAAACTACTTACACTAACAAGCAAGTCTATTAATTCCTAGATTTTACCCGACACCTGTAAGAATTTCGAGAAATCTAGCCTTCATGTCAACGTCATCTATACATATAATAAAACAGTAAAAATATTTTGTCTGTACATTTAGTATTTTTGACTGAAATGGATAGAGGGACACTTAAAAAGAATAATTGAAAGCAAAAAAAATTTTTTGGAATTTCTTGTCTGTATGTATGTACGCGTTTCACGCAAAAACTACTGGACGGATTTGAATAAAACTTTTTTTGTTGGATAGCTATTAATCCTGGGCAACATATAGGCTATAATTTATTTTGAAAACTGGAACACCTGATGAAGAACCTTAACAGAACAGCTAAACTATAAGAAATATGGAAAAAGTCGTTCAACCTGATGAGCATTTTCTGATGACGTATAAAAATTGAAGATCTGGAACATCTGATGAAGAACTGCAAGAGACCAGCTTCACTTTAACATATATGGAAATGGCGCCTTATTAAAAGTCGTTCAACCTGATGAGCATTTTCTGCTGACGTATAAAAATTGAAGATCTGGAACATCTGATGAAAAGCTCCAAGAGAGATTTTTCATCTAAGCGAAACTCACGCGGGCGATGCCGCGGGCGACAGCTAGTGACGGAATCTATACATATAATAAAACAGTAAAAATATTTTGTCTGTACATTTAGTATTTTTGACTGAAATGGATAGAGGGACACTTAAAAAGAACAATAGAAAGCAAAAAAAATTTTTTGGAATTTCTTGTCTGTCTGTCTGTCTGTCTGTCTGTCTGTCTGTATGTATGTACGCGTTTCACGCAAAAACTACTGGACGGATTTGAATGAAACTTTTTTTGTTGTATAGCTATTAAGCCTGGGCAACATATAGGCTATAATTCATTTTGAAAACTGGAACACCTGATGAAGAACCATTACAGAACAGCTAAACTATAAGTAATATGGAAATGATGCCTTAACAAAAAACGTTCAACCTGATGAGCATTTTCTGCTGACGTATAAAAATTGAAGATCTGGAACATCAGATGAAAAGCTCCAAGAGATCAGCTACACTATAACATATATGGAAATGTTGCCTTAACAAAAGTCGTTCAACCTGATGAGTATTTTCTGATGACGTATAAAAATTGAAGATCTGGAACATCTGATGAAGAACTGCAAGAGACCAGCTGCACTATAACATATATGGAAATGGCGCCTTATTAAAAGTCGTTGAACCTGATGAGCATTTTCTGCTGACGTATAAAAATTGAAGATCTGGAACATCTGATGAAAAGCTCCAAGAGAGATTTTTCATCTAAGCGAAACTCACGCGGGCGAAGCCGCGGGCGACAGCTAGTATATTTATAAAAGTAAATTCACAAAAGTGTTTCAACAAGATGTTTCTCAGTAGAAAAATAAATAATGTATGGCACGAAGAATTTATCCGCGGTTACATAACATAATAGCTAATACTAGGCCGGCTGTTATTCTCTGCACAATCACGGTGCATTGCAGTTGCAGGAATTAATGAGGATCAAAGGTGACTGCATCGCTCGCAGCGGTCCAGCCCAAACCATAAGGAGTGGTTCTCAATGCTAATAGTTCGGAAAATGCTAGTTGTGTCACAATTTTTATAATACTTGTTCTCGGAAATGAGCTTTGGTTTTTGTTCTGAAAAAAATCCTCATTAAATTTTCCTAACCTATGGAAAGACTAGGCAGTTGTACGTAGGCGAGTTGAGGATGAAGAAAGGGATAATATATCAGCTACTAGAAAATCTACTAGGTTAGGTGGGGGTTTATGCCTAACTCACAAAATATGTGCGAGTGTCTTTCCCCAAACCATTGATCACCTATTGTCCTATACCCTGTGCCCTAACACCTGCACTCGCGATGACCTGGTGGCTGCCACCGATGAGGCTGTGAAAGTGGAAGAACACTTTTTGGGCAAAATTTAAATAATAGATCGTTGGAACGGCATCGACACGCCAAAAAGAAGAAGAATAAAAAATCGGCTATCAGGAAAAAGGTAAAAATAACAAAAAGAGAAAAAAAAAGTATAATCAGCATCCATATTTTAATTAGCAACTGCAGCAGGAACTAGGAATTAAAAATCGATAATACGCTATAGTTTTTTGCGAGACCTAGAGGGCAGCCTATTTTCGAGATTTCATCAAAATAGGCAGGTAAAAATAGGCTTAAAGTTTGTAGTAAAGCGGGCTACCAAACAAAACCGCTTCTTTTATTTCAGATATTGGGCAAACATTAATAATACATTTGTCAAATGTGACCTTTGCATTCTTATCATTGTTATTTAACTGGTATAATAAATTTTAATATTATGCTGTAGAATCGTGAGAATTCCTAGTAGGGGTCAGGAGCCAGTGAAAGTAGTTATAGCAGGCGAACTTTCGTTATCTCGGAAACTACCGGCATTTTATAAACGATTGCGCGCATATTGATACCATTATAAAACTGTCAAGTGTAATTATATCATACCGAAGTTAAATATAAAAAATAACATCCTATTCAAAATATTTCGAGCCATAATTGCAGGACCTCAAAAGTCCTTGTAAATATAATTAAAACACCATCGTGAGTTGAGTGACTCATTTCAAACAAACACATAATTTAAGCTAAAAAACTTGGGAGGGTTTTGAAATATCACAAGAAACTCATTTACTTAATCATATTGGATCCTCCTTTATAAAAGCATTATATATAAGCATATATTTCAAAAACTAGTACGAACTCGAAATTCGTACAATGAATAGGTTTCCATTGCAAGTTTGATTTTTATATTGTCTTTGCATGCTTGTTATTGGAATATTTATATTGGAAATATCTTTACAATTTGTAAGACTGAACTATAATTTGGAGTCGTGTATTCAGCATCCATCTATATATTTATTAAATATATATAAAAAAATGCGAGATAAAAATAATAAGTTCAGATATCTGATGGGCGTTGTACAAATATGTACATGCGAGTATCATTTATCACGTCAAATTTGGCAATTAAACTATCAGTTAAATTCGAATACCTATTTGTATATGTTATCATCAGATCAGCGCATGGTTACTTTAGTTTGATTACACCAATTGTGGATCATTTTGACTTCAAGGTTTCTCACACATTAATGTCGAAATTATAGTAAAGATTTGCTGGACTCCAGCTATATATAATCCAACATTTATTCCTAATTCTAACTAATATTATAAATGCGAAAGTGAGTTTGATTGTTTGTTTGTTTGTAATCTCTTCACCACTTCACCCGTGTGGTTCCCGGGTTAGAATAGGATCACTCCATCTCATTCCATGGATGTCGTAAGAGGCGACTAAGGGAAATGCTTCCGATGGGCAGCAGCGTCGGAAGCTCACAAAGCCAAAAAAAACTGCGCTCGCCAACCCGCCTGCCAAGCGTGGTGAGTATGGCAAATCCCCCAAAATCTTGGGGGAGACCTTTATCCAGCAGTGGTATTTTGCGGTTGCAATGATGATGATGATGAACCTCTTCACGCTTTATTTCTACAGAATCAATCTTCCTGAAATTTCGCATACACATAGTAGAAGTACTGAGAAAGACATAGGTCCTTTCATCGCGAAAAAACACTGTTCCCGTGGGAAATTCACGCGGGTGAAGTCCCGGGCAAAAGTTAGCAGCCAGATATAGGTACAATCAAATACTATATAAACTCACTAGAGTTATTTGGTATAATCAGAACTCAAAAACCTTCAAAACAAACAAAAAATTAAATTACTTGTCAACTTTATAAACGATTGCGCGCATATTGATACCATTATAAAACTGTCAAGTGTAATTATATCATACCGAAGTTAAATATAAAAAATAACATCCTATTCAAAATATTTCGAGCCATAATTGCAGGACCTCAAAAGTCCTTGTAACATATACTTTTTTGAATTGCAAATGAGACGTCTGTCTGCAATGATAAACTTCAGTATTGTTCAACACTCTTTTGGTCATGTGGTCATTATCCATGCGCTTTACGTTACCGGATTTCATTTCAGAAATTGTAATCCGTTGTCTTTTGTATAAATAATAATAATAAATATATACGGACAAATCACACTGATTGAGTTAGCCCCAAAGTAAGTTCGAGATTTGTGTTATGGGATACTAACTCAACGATACTATATATATAACAAATATATATATTTGTAAAGATAAACATCCAAGACCCAGGCCAATCTGAAAAAGATCATTTTCCATCTTGACCCGACCGGGGATCGAACCTGGGACCTCCGGAGTGACAGGCCGGCGTGATGACCGTTGGACCACGGACTTCGTATGAAATACAAACACAAAATATAGTGAATAAATAATGACTTGTCGCTAAGTACCGTCCATTCACCGCCTTCTATCAGATAATTATCGTGAGAACTAACTACTAACAATATATCGCTACGAGTCACTCTGATAATTAATTACCAATCACTTTTTCAGAGACTAATTAGGCTTAAGAAACCAGTTTATGAAATTAAGTAGGTAGAGTTTTTCGTATAATCTCTTTTTCATTTATTTTACTTTCCTATATTATAAATGGGAAAGTTTGAATGAATGAATATAAGGTTATTGGTTAAGCACTAATAAGCCAAAGTCTATTCTGTTCTGACCGGCCATTTCGAAGATTATTATTCATTATAATACGTTTAACAGTTGACTCAGTAAGTATAGGTATAGTAAGTATGTTTCATCTATTAACGTAATAATTAATAGTAAACCAATGAATTAAAAAAAGTAAGTTTTATATTCTAGTAGGTTTCAGTATGATCACAGTTTTGTACATATGATTCAACCACTGTTATTTATTAGCCTGTTTTATGTCGCAAATATAATTTAGTATTTACAGAAAAAGTGTTTTAGTACTCTAGATGATAGAAAACCATGCACTACTTAGTACTCTATTAACATTTACTTAAACATAAATACATTTTTAATATTAACTTCCAAGCCAGCCTACAAAAGACATCAACGCGTCTCGCATTAGTCTCATTATAGTAAACTAGCTTTCGCCCGCGGCTTCGCTCGCGTGAATTTCCCACGGGAACAGTGCTTTTTCCCGGGATGAAAGGTACCCGATGAAAGGTATGTCCGTCTCCGTAGTTTCAGCTATGTGTATGCGAAATTTCAGGAAGATTGGTTCAGTAGATAAAGCGTGAAGAGGTAACAAACAAACAAACTCACTTTCGCATTTATAATATTAGTTAGGATTAGGATAATAAGTTACGTGATTATTTATAGCTAGATTATTTGTTCCTTTACTCATAACTTATCGTTAACTTTCCAGGCAAACCAGGCACCGACTACCCCGTGCTGGGGGCGGTTCCGTACACCAACTTCTACTGCGACGAGCAGGCCTACCCAGGCTTCTTCGCTGATATGGAGACACGCTGTCAAGGTATTACCATTACCACAGATAATATACTAATAATACAACATAATAAAGGCCCTGCCACGAGAAAGTAGAAAATAAGTACAAGTTTTTCTTACATGATGTAATTGTTTATTGATTTTTCTTTCTTGGTAGATACCTATCTAAAGTAGCCAGTAAGTAGTAGAAAATAAGATCATGATGTATTTATATTATACGGTCTCGTGGCGGGGTCTATAGAGTAATGTTACACATACCTCTGTTTGAAAATGGTACGGAACGCGATCTCAATTACCGATAAGGTTTATATTTTGTTGGCTAGAATGGCGGTTTGTGCTAAAACAATTCCATATGTGTATTATTTGTGCACAAGTTAAAAATCAAATATTTTTGAAGATAAATGCTAAGACAAGTAAAAACTCTTTGTGTATTTTTTTTAAGGAAAATCCTTATCTTTTTGTATGATTTTTTAAGATGTGTAAATTTTATGGAAATTATAAACATAATAAAACAAAATATGACTTTTATGGAGCTTTGAAGGACACTCATAACCTGAAATCACAAAGTGGGCGGGAAACACGCAAACGTGTCGTCGTTGCAAAATGTGTTTGCTAACAGTTAATTACTTTAAAAAATTAAAAATAAAATGAACAATCTCCAACTCGTTTTAGATGTTTTAATGATTTCCATTACACGTTCAGTTACCAGAATAGCTATAAAAGAGTATATTTCTAATTAGGACTACGCACTGTGGTTTCATTAGAAGTAGTATATATTTAACCAATTGATAAAATATTTTTTTCTAGCTCAGACTTATCGATATTTAGATTAAAATTCAGATTAAAATTCTTTTAGGCTTTGCTCGAACATCCGGAAAAGTCCGTGATTGCCTCTACAAAAATTCGTAGTTCTACGGTATTTTGTAGAGGCAATGTAAGGATTTTCAAGCAAAGCCGTTATAAATTTCATTCACAATTAGATTCACGTTGTAATTTACATATTGCTATCATATACGTACGACTGATTGATTGCACTGGATTTTGACAATCAGACATATTTGCAACATAGAGCAATTCATTTCAATATCTAATTTCATACACGACTCCGATATGCCAGCCTGATATTTATTGCTTGTCTAGAAATTACAGTAACAAGTAGTTTAACCCAATTTATGCATGTTAAGCGTGGGCCATATGGCACATTACTGTGCATACAAAAAGAAGCTATTACGTTACCAGTGTGGGTGTCCAAAATGATGGTTCTATTGTCTAAAGTGTACGAGATGCAGATCGCCCTTGGCAGTGTCAAGATGATTAACCATTCTGACCTTATGGTACTGAGGTCAGATAATTGTAACAAAAAGTCACCCGGAAGGCGCTTCGTATTAAAATGTTATGTTAAACGTGAGCTCCGTTTAAAGATATAGGTAGATAGAATACACACCAGCATCGCCATAAAAAAAATGTTACTATATAATCACATTGCAGAATAAAAACTTGCAAATTAGAATGACCAATTCAATTGTGCAAATCTAATGTTAATCTTTTAAATTGGTGTAATTTTTATTTATTCTTTATTCAGTAGCACACAAAACAGGTTACAATCAGGAGAGCGATATTAGAGTTCACAAAAGTTTAGATCTAAATCGTAACCCAAACATATGCATGCCTAGTATGGTTTTAACATCAAATTTAAATCATTATACACTAGAGTGACTATGAAAGCATTAAAGAAATGATATTAAACATAATAAGAAATGTGTAGAAAAGAGAGCAATAAGTGAAAGTATTGAAAGTTACTTAAAATACTTAGTGAATAAACTGTAATAAATCTAGTTATTGGTGTTATTATCCTTTAGATGAGAAATTATCTGCCGCCGAAACTTGTATAGAGAAGAGTGATAAATGTCTATATCTCTATTAGATACTAAAATATCATTGTATTGGCGACACATTCTAACCATGGGATTGTAATAAGAGGTAGAGGTTGTTATGTAAGTTATGATTTGCTTGTCAGTTTTAGGTAGAAGTTATCGCAACTGCAGGCGCTGAATTCTTCAATAAACTGAATTTTTGATATCTATTAAAATATTGTTAAATAAATAATCTCATTTCAAATGCATAGTAAGTTTAACTTGTAAGTTGTACGTTTTAACAATTAATTATGATTGATAGTAATCAATAATTAATTTGAAATAATTTTTAAGATAAACCTACATACAGACCTTCAAATCAACCATTGTTAGTCACGTAATAAATTAAGTGAAACTACCTACCTAAATTTATTGAAGAAAAGGGCTTGTATTGTAGACCTTTTTAATGATACTGTACGAGTAGCAAACCGATCGGGGCACAAAATTTTATATTTGTAATGTTTCATTTTAGTTTTTATAAGTTGATAAAAAATTAACGGAATTTAATTATTCAACGCTAACTTACCCACGGCAAGGGTCCATGCCTCGCCCCGCGCAGACCTGTACGTCACAGCCAGTTAGCTCTACTCGACGTTCCATTTCCCACGGGAACAGTGCTTTATTTCCGGGATGAAAGGTACCCTATGTCCTTCTCAGTACTTCTAACTATGTGTATGCGAAATTTCTGGAAGTTAGGTCTTGGTTACAGGTGTAGTTTATGTATCACTTTGCCGACGCATATCGTCCTGACATTAACTGTTTTATCGACACTACAAACTGCATATTTAATTACCCTCCGTCATATACACATACATATATTAAATCTGTAGAGTTCAATTGTTTGTTTGAATGCACAAATCTCTGGAACTTCATAATATCAAATCCCTTTTATTATTGTTGTGATTTACAAAAATATCCTTAACCCTATTCCAGCCTGGCACTACTGCGACATCGACGGGCGCCAAGCGTCGTTCCTGTGTCCGAACGGGACCGTGTTCTCCCAAGGCGTAGCGTCCTGCGACTGGTGGTTCAACGTGCGCTGTGCGTTGTCTCCCGCGCTGTACCCGCTCAATGCGCGCCTGTACCGGCGCGGGCGCAGGAAGCAGGCGCGGCCGCAGCCACACAGGGTTATAGACAAGGAGCTTGTTGATCAAATATTCTTGTAAAAATTGTGTTATTGCAAACTTGTAGATATCTAGTGCTTTTGAGTAAAGTGCTACCACACAGCGGGTACAAAATCTATGCCTATAATATCTGTTTATCGATAGGGGTATTTGAGAAAAATAATGAAGGGTCTTTTTAGGGCCAATAAAACCTAAATACATTTTTTTATTTCTGTGGTCTGTATGTTGTACATACTGTTGCATCCCCAAAAAATGGATGAAATTTGATGCGATCGTCACAGTTGTTTTGCTGAAAGCAGAGATGGGCCAATTTTTATTCGAATAATCATCCGAATAAAATTTTATCCGTGGCCAATTTCACTCCACTCACTCCAACAGATTGTCAGAAGCAAGAGGACTGATGTTTTACATCAAAAACGACCAAGCCTTACATACCTAAAACGATTGTATAAAAATTATGACGTAATTTATTCGTTATACAAATGACGGATAATATCACTGATAACACTAGTTTACAATTGTTTTTTTTTTTTTATACCCTCAAAGCTACTAGGTTTTTTTGATAGATCTGTATGTGTGGAATATAGGTCTAATTATAAATTTCCTCCATCACGTAAGATTTGTGAAATAAAATGTGTCAAAAATTCGAAATTTAATTTTTTGCTAATATTTTGCGACAGTATTAAAATAAGTAATTCTAAAAAATTTTACATGTTTTATTTCCCGCAAAAACATTTTTTGAAAGTTGTGTTATTTTCTCCATACAAGGACTATAACCATAAAATGTATGGAGAAATTAACACAACTTTCAAAAAAAGTTTTTCCAGGAAATAAAAATTGTAAAATTTAAAATTGAATTGCTTTATATTATTGAAGAGTGTTATAATAATTACAGCTATAAAACATGTAAAAATTTTTAGAATTACTTATTTAATACTGTCGCAAAATATTAGCGAAAAATTAAATTTCGAATTTTTGACACATTTTATTTCACAAATCTTACGTGATGGAGGAAATTTATAATTAGACCTATATTCCACACATACAGATCTATCAAAAAAACCTAGTAGCTTTGAGGGTATAAAAAATGTGTAAACTAGTGTAATTTATTCGTGGCCAATTCATCCGCGGATAAATCATCTGCGGATGAATTTCCACGGATAAAATTTTATTCGGATGATTATTCAAATAAAAATTTATTCGAATAATGCCCATCTCTGGCTTAAAGTCATAATATCTGACGCAGATTTTCTTGATACGTCGCCCGCTTGACCTAATATATTAATAACAGTAAATGGATGAAGTGGCGGGCAAAAACTATATATTGTTATACTAGCTGATGTCCATGGTTTCGCTCGCATAAATTATCTATACCTTCACGGAAACCTTCCTTGGTGAATAGCATGAAAATTCGTTTAGTTTTTGAGTTTATCGCGAACAGGCAGATATTATGTAAGGAAAATTATTATCTTTTTAAAGAAAAATGTTGTTATGAAATTTAGTAACGCTGTGTGGACTGGGGAAGGAGAGCAAATTATGAGCATTTGAATGACTTATTAGACAATATTTTTTTAAGGTCGTTCCTGGCCATTATTTCGATTTTAAAATTTGATACTGAAAAATTGTTCCGACTAATTCAAATCCCAATGTAAATTTCTTCAACGACCAAGAGATCGCATGAGGTAGTGCGCCTATTGTAAAACATTTGTTATCTAAAACGCCGTGACTGAAGGATATAAGTTTACAATTATATGGAATAAGCGTGAATGAGTGATTGAAAATTTTTGTCTTAAGAATCATAAAGCTTGTAAATATAGTGCTTGATTTTATACTTTAGATGTAATTAATAATTTCAGTATAAATATTATTTAGTTAAGATTACAAAAATGCAAAATGTCATGTGGCCATAAATTTAGTTTTCAAACCAAACGAATAAATTCATTTGAAAGCAATGGTGTAGTTTTACTTACTGCATTGTGTACTTTTTACTAACATACTTATCTTATTATTATTTACCATGTCACTGTTGAATAAAAAAGAAGAGAAGTGGGAGTTGGACTCGTGCTCGAGGGTTCTGTACAAAAATGTAACTACCGGGTGAATTCAATATCCTTAGCATACTTTATTCTTCGCATGGATGCGGGCAGCGCAGGACCGGTCGTTGTGGAAATCCTTGGGGGAGGCCTTTGTCCAGCAGTGGACGTCTTTTGAGAGAGAGCATCCTTTTTACTGGTGGTCTAAAAAGAGTTTATCGTTTTCATTAGTACTTTTACCAAAGGATTCCAAAGATTTTGAATTCACTTTGTATAAATTTAGGATTTTCAGATTTTCCTTCTTGAGTTATATTTTATCATTCATTATAAGATATTTGGAAGCGGTGGTGGCCAAGTGGTAATGACACCCGCCTGAGGTTGGATAGGACCCGGGTTCAAATCCTGCCTGTGTCACATGAGTTGGTAGACCAATCTGACTCATGTATGGTAGTTTTCTCATAGACCACCACCTGCTTCCGGTGAAGGAAAACATCGTGAGGAAACCTGCACATTGGCTGACTGTTTAGTTTACTAGTGTGTATACGGCTACTGCCACTAGATGGCGGTAGTCGTAAAAGTCATGTCAGATGCCTTGACAATCAGGCGACTTGAATAAAATCTGACACCAGTGTTAGTACTAACACACTCAATAAGAAGAATTCATTATAGGATTTGATACAAATTAAGGGATTGTTGTCTTTAGTAGATACTTATTTGTGTCAATCCACGAGAAAATGTACCTTATGGTCATTGGCGATTAAGTCGTTCAGAAATACAAATCGTACAAGTTTTCTTAGCTTATAATAAATGATTTAAGTGCCAACGACCGACCATAAGGTTACCTTTTCTCGTGGACTGTCACATTAGTTTTCAATTTTTGATGGAGAAATTAATCCTAAATGACGGAACTTAACCATCCTTAAAACATTGTTTATTACAAACGATAATAGTCAAAAGTTTCTTCTCTCAGCCGAAAGACGTCCACTGCTGGACAAAGGCCTCCCCCAAGGATTTCCACAACGACCGGTCCTGCGCTGCCCGCATCCATGCGCAACCCGCGACCTTCACCAGGTCGTCGGTCCACCGAGTGGGAGGCCTGCCAACACTACGTTTTCCGGTTCGTGGTCGCCACTCGAGAACTTTTCTGCCCCAACGGCTATCTGTTCTGCGAGCTATGTGCCCCGCCCACTGCCACTTAAGTTTGGCGATTCTGCGGGCTATATCGGTTACTTTAGTTCTCCTACGGATCTCCTCATTTCTGATTCGATCACGCAGGGAAACTCCGAGCATAGCGCGCTCCATCGCCCTTTGGGTGACCTTGAGCCTTCTTATGAGGCCCATAGTAAGCGACCACGTCTCTGTTCCGTATGTCATTACTGGCAACACACACTGGTCAAAGACCTTAGTCTTGAGACACTGCGGTATTTTGGACGAGAAGATATCGCGAAGCTTCCCGAACGCTGCCCAGCCGAGTTGGATTCGACGGTTGACCTCTTTCTCGAAGTTGGACTTACCTAACTGAACTGTTTGTCCCAGGTATACGTAATTGTCAACAACTTCGAGTGTAGAGTCTCCAACCTTTAGAGGAGTGGGTGCGACACGGATATTAGACATGATTTTCGTCTTATCCATGTTCATTTTTAGACCCACTTGTTGAGAGGCTCTACAGAGGCCATCGAGCATTGTGCCTAGGTCTTCCAAGGTCTCAGCCATGACTACGATATCGTCAGCGAATCGAAGGTGAGTGAGGTACTCGCTGTTGATATTGATACCGAGTCCGCTCCAGTCCAGAAGCTTGAAGACATCTTCCAGGGCGGCGGTGAACAGTTTCGGAGATATAACGTCTCCCTGTCTCACCCATCGCTTCAACTGGATAGGTTTCGAGCCTTGATCCTGGAGACGGACCGACATGGTGGCGTTTTCGTACAAACACTTCAGCGCTTCGATATATCGATAGTCAATTTGGCACCGTTGGAGAGACTGTAGCACAGCCCAGGTCTCGATCGAATCGAAGGCTTTCTCGTAGTCCACAAACGCCAAGCATAAGGGCTGATTATACTCCTCAGTCTTCTGTATAATCTGCCGCAGCGTATGTAAGTGGTCTACGGTACTAAAGCCTTTTCGGAAACCGGCTTGTTCGGGAGGCTGGAAGTCGTCGAACCTGCGAGCGAGACGATTCGTAATGACTCTCGAAAACAGTTTGTAGACATGGCTCAGAAGTGAGATAGGCCTATAATTCTTCAATAAGGTTTTGTCGCCTTTTTTGAAGAAAAGTACCACCACACTTCTGTGCCATGCCGTAGGCGTTTGTCCCTCGAGTATGACGGAATCGAATAGCTTCTGAAGAGCTTTTAACACCGGTGTTCCACCTGCTTTCAGAAGCTCAGCCGTGATTCCATCATCACCCGGTGCCTTATTGTTTTTTAACTGTTTGAGAGCCATTCTAATCTCGTATAGGCTGACGTCCGGGATATCTTCGGTGTAGTGTCGGGTCAATCTGGCTCTTGGATCTTTGGCCAGATTACTGACAGGTGCGCGTACGCTGGTGTATAATTGTCCGTAGAACTTCTCAACCTCTTCCAACAGCTCTGGCTTCGACGAAATGATTCTGCCATCCTCAGTCTTCAGCTTGGTCAGTTGGCTTTGACCAACAGACAGATCCCTTGCAAACACTTTTGAGCCCTTATTTCGCTTAATCGCCTCTTCAATACGGTCAGTATTGAATTGGCGTAACTCGCGCGTTAGGGACTTGGAGATCTGTCTGTTTAGACGTCGATACTGAGCAGCATCGTTAGAGGACTGCAGAACCAAGTTTCGTCTTTCTTCCATGAGTTTGTTGGTGAGGTCCGAGATCTTTTTGGTTCCTTTTGAACAGCGGGTTTTGAAGGCCTTAGACCTAGCTGTTTGGACAATTTGCACAAACCTGTCATTATAATCGTCCAGATTTTCGCAGTCTCCCAGGCATTCGAAGCGATTCTGCAACTCGAGCTGAAAGCTCTCGGGGTTTTGGAGCTGGATAGGCGCTGGTCGGAGCGTAGACTTCATCAGTCGACACCTTTCGAGTTTTATTCTAAGATTCAATGTGTCTCTTACCAATCGGTGATCGCTTCCTGTTTTTACGGCATTGATCACAGAGACATCATTGAATATGTGCCTCTTCGTCGACAAGATGAAGTCAATCTCATTTTTTGTAACGCCATTAGGATGCAACCATGTCCACTTTCGCTGTTTTGGCTTTTTGAAGAAGGAGTTCATCATAAAGAGGCCCTCCTTCTCCATAAAGCCGGCCAGCAGATGACCACGTGCATTCCTCGTTCCATATCCAAAATTCCCCACTCTCAGCTCATCATCGCTTCGTTTGCCCAGTTTCGCGTTAAAGTCCCCCATCACAACGGTATAGTGGGCCTGGGAGCTATGTATGGCTCTAGAAATATCCTCATACATAGTCTCTACCTCGTCGTCGGAGCGATATGAGGGCGGTGCGTATACTTGTATTACCTTCAACGAATACCGTTTGGTGATTCTGAGTACAAGGTACGCTACCCTCGCCGAAACACTCTCGAACTGGACCACGTTGTTGACGAGGGACCTGTGGACGATAAACCCGACACCACCCTGGGACAGTTGGTCGCCCTCCCGGAAATAGAGCAGGTTTCCGGAATTGAGGATCATGGTGTCCTCCCCCTCTCTTCGGACTTCACATAATCCTACAATATCCCATCGTAACCTGCTCAATTCTTCCTCCAGTTCAGCGAGTTTCTCGTCGGTCCGCAGTGTGCACGTGTTGTAAGTTGCCAGGGCCAAGGGTCGTCGGGGTTGGTAGCCTGGCATCTGCCGGGGATTCTTAGCACCCCCTGCCCCGCCGTTACCGTGACCGCTACCAGAGTCCGGGATAGCGGGGCCGCCGGGGACTAGGGGCCGTGTTGTGGGTGTATCAACCATGGGGGGTTTTGCCGTAATCGCCACGCTTGGCAGGCGGGTTGGCGATCGCAGTGTGATGTCATAGTACGCGGAAAGATGCTGCTGCCCATGCTCCGGTGTTTTTGATCCCTTAGTCGCCTCTTACGACACCCACGGGAAGAGATGGGTTGGTGCTATTCTAGGGCCACACCACAGGCACAGTCAAAAGTTTAAAAGTATTTAAATATTTATTATTTTATAAGGAGCCAGAGATTCCATGTCGATATTCCCTATCCAGAAATAAACAAGCTAATTATTAAAAAATAAAAAAACACGACTGACAACTTACATAGCCATATGACACTCGGAAGAATGCAAGGAATCTAAAAATACCTCTCACATCAAAATCTGTTTAGCCGTTCAGGACTTATGGTGGAATAAAGAAACTTAAATACATACATACCTAAACTCTGAAAACATAACACTCCTTTTTTAGTCAGTCGTGTAAATAAACCTACTTTTATCATCATAAGTCATAGAGCGCGTAGACCTTTCTAAATTCATGGATTTTATAGGTATGGCAAATAAAAGAAATCCAATAAGTATTTTTTAAATAATTCAATGAAAATAGTGTAAAATCCGAAATGTAAAATACTGCACACATCGAGCATTTCCCTTCCCACCGAATGTATTGATTGAAAATGATCATATATACTTCTTGTCAGATGGCGCCACTAGCTTGTTGCTTTGAGTTGCGGACACAAATACGGTGTGTGTTCTTAATTTACCCTAGGTACCAGTACCAGGGATGAATGGAAAACTATTTTGTTTTATCAACCAGTCTAAAGTTTCATTTATTTTATTTCGTAATATAGCTGAAGCCGAAGCCTAGTTTCTACACTAAACTTTCTTCTTCTGCTAAACTAGGAGTTCTAGTTTTTCAAAAATATTGTTAACTTTATTTAATAAATTGGACGCTGCTGGCTGATACTGATTAGTATATCAACGCCGGGACAGAACCGCTGAAGGTACACCCTCATTTTACAAATTATTATTTAAAAAACAATCATTTTTTAAACAACGCTTGTAAAACTATACATTTGAAAAACATATGCTTTGTCAAACTCATTCTTTTAAAAATGGATCATTTTACAAACTAATTACTAGATAAATATTGTGTTTTTCAGATTATCATTTTACAAACAAATTATTTTACTAAAATTTCAATTGGTAAAACAACGATAGACAAAATATCTTATGACAAATACATCGTTTGATAAATATTATTTACCAAAACTAGAAGATATGAAGTTTCAAGTTTAAACTCACTGATCCCAAGATTTTCATCGTAGGGTTAGGTACAGAAGTCATTACTCGTCTTTTATTTGTAAATTAACTCAAAAATCATATTGTGACATGATTTCAACATGCTTATACCTCTATTGTGTCACACCGGGTGGGGGACCTGGTAACCTGCAACACAGAATCTTTGATACCTAGCGCGGTCACCAGATCTCCACTCCACAAACGATACTGTCCTTAATGGTAATAAATGTTTATCACATACCTATGTAATGTAGTCCCAGGCCATTTTTTGTGGAGTAAATAAACAATTTTTAGTTTTTTAATAAAAAAAAAGAAAGTTTGTCTCCAAACGATCTGAGCTGTAAGTTAGGTTCAGGTTATTTTTTTTTATGACCGAAAGACTTGAGGGCAGAAAATAAGTTGGGTTCAGGTTATTTTTTTTATGACCACCCGGAAAGACTTTGAGGGCGGAAAAGAAGTTAGGTTCAGGTTATTTTTTTTATGACCACCCGGAAAGACTTTGCGGGTGGAGAAGAAGTTAGGTTTAGCTTATTTTTTTATGACCACCCGGAAAGACTTTGACGGCGGAAAATAGGTTCAGGTTATTTTTTTTATGACCACCCAGAAAGACTTTGAAGGCGGAAAAGAAGTTAGGTTCAGGTTATTTTTTTTTATGACCACCCGGAAAGACTTTTAGGGTGTAAAAGAAGTTAGGTTCAGGTTATTTTTTTTATGAATACCCAGTAAGACTGAGGGCGGAAAAGAAGTTAGGTTCAGGTTTTTTTTTTATGACCACCCGGAAAGACTTTGACGGCGGAAAATAGTTAGGTTCAGGGTATTTTTTTTATGACCACCCAGAAAGACTTTGAGGGCGGAAAAGAAGTTAGGTTCAGGTTATTTTTTATATGACCACCCGGAAAGACTTTTAGGGCGTAAAAGAAGTTAGGTTCAGGTTATTTTTTTATGACCACCCGGAAAGTTTGAGGGCGGAGAAGAAGTTAGGTTTAGGTTATTTTTTTTTATGACTACCTGGAAAGACTTTGAGGGTGGAAAAAACGTTAGGTTTAGGTTATTTTTGCCATTGGCATTGCTTAGCTTTTGGCCAAAGAAGCTGCCAGCCCTTGGTTAATAATTTACCTATAGTTGGTTTGCAAACGGTCGTGACCACGCATAAAGTAGGATTCCGTAGTCATTTTTGGCACCGCGCTGTTTTGCATTTCTTGCAAGAAAAACGTATATATTTTTTTTATTTTATTTATAATTTCAAAAGTATTCATCAGAGGATACCCGAAACAATTATAAATAAGAGTTTCCGCGCCTGTTTCTTTACGTCAGTGATTTGAAGTTTATAGGTCCAAGACTTTAGAAATTACAGGGGATTACAATGGACACCGTGTAAATGACTTTGGCGGGCTATATCTCGCAAATGGTAAAGCTGATAAAAAAGTGTTGTATGGAAACGTTTGTATTTTTAAAAATGAGATCTATATGTGAAGTATCCTCGAACCAATTTACATGCTAATCAGTCCATAAACGTAGAAGATATTCTGCTGTGACAGACTAGGACGGACGGACTGAACGATCTTATAAGGGTTCCTTGTCGGACTACGGAACCCTAAAAAGTGAATTCACGTGGACGAAGCCCAGAGCAAAAGCTAGTGAACTTTAAAATAAATAGAAGAGCTTTGCTGCTTTTAAAATATTCTTTGATTTTACCTATTAATTCATATTTTTTTTCAAACCTCAGTTTCCTTTTCGCTAATATATTTGATATTTTGTAGTGTAGGGTAGAAGCGGTGGTGGCCGAGTGGTAGTGCGCCCGCCTGTGCATGAGCATCTGCAGTACATGAGTTTGTATACCAATCTGACTCATGTTAGTTTTCATCGACCACCACTTGCTTCCGGTGAAGGAAAACATCGTAAGGAAACCTGCACTCTGGTTGATGATTATCAGCTAGTGTGTGAAATGGAGAAGGCAATGGCAACCCACTCCATTAAAATTGCCCTGAGAGTCGTTGTGTGTATTTCATTCCATATAATGACCACGATCATCAGTCATGAGGAAATACGACTAAAGAGTGTAGGGTCAAAAAAAAATACACAAGTAGAGTGCAGTTTCCGAGAAGTTGATATAAAATAGCCGATATAGTTATGCTTATGTACTCTCTTTTAATAAAGAAGGGTTTGTTTTTGACTATAATCTTGCCCGAGGACAGAGATGAGGTCTACGATGATGTAGCGAGCTTACCCTGAAGCACTACCTACCTAGCGCTAACACTACTAACGTACGTTCAGGTCCATAATGTCCCTTTCTTAAAATGTCCCCTGGTTTCAAAATGTTCCTTTCCCTAAATTTCCCTTCCCTAAAATGTCCCTTCCCCATAATGTCCCTTTCCCAAAATGTCCCTTCCCTAAAATGTCCCTTCCCCAAAATGTCCCTTCTCCATAATGTCCCTTTTCCAAAATGACTATCCTGCTCCAGCTTCATAAGACGAGGATAGCGGTAGCTGAATCCTGCTTCTAGGCATATTTTTCTTTATTCTAGGTGATGTGTCAAAAATTATGTACCTGATTAAAAAGTAAATTAATAAACAGAGAAGTAAAGTTTAGGTAAATAAGCGCCCTACTATTTTAAATCACGACATTTTATAAAACACAGCCCCAATAAATTTTGTATGGGTTGTAAGTTAGTAGTGGTAGTTTGTATGGAAAAACCTGCTCAAATTTCCATGAAATTTGTTACTATAGCTCCTAAATAAAAATACGTCCAGGTCACTAGTTCATTACTGATATTGTTAGATAGGAATATTTGGGTAGGGGACTTTTTGGGAACGGGACAATTTGGGGAAGGGACATTTTAGGAAAGGCACATTTTGGTGAAGGGAATTTTAGGAAGGGGACATTTTGAGAAAGGGACATTATGGACCTGAACGCTAACGTATAC
Source organism: Ephestia elutella (assembly GCA_018467065.1). Lineage (NCBI taxonomy): Eukaryota > Metazoa > Arthropoda > Insecta > Lepidoptera > Pyralidae > Ephestia > Ephestia elutella. The sequence goes on from CM031569.1 coordinate 11,156,505, forward strand.
AATTATTTAAATAGGGTGTGTGGCGATTAAACAAGACTTCCATAGATTCCTAGAATTAACACACTTCTCTCATGACAACAATCAAACAAAAATATGCGTCGTCCTTTATCATATATGCTGACAATACAAACAATACCAAGGTGGTTGCCTTAACAATGCCAATTCATATCTTAGGGTCGATATGAATTGCCTACTGTGTTGTTAAATTGCCGTGGGAAAACTACGATACACACGATTCCAACGTTTTTCGTTTGGTACGCAAAACGCGTGTGTTCCAAACTTATCAGACAACATTTTCGCCTTTTCCTGTTCAAAATTGGCCGTCGTGTGTGGTGCGGCTACATAACGGGCAGTCATTTCTTTCGCGTTGCGCGCTAAACGCACGCGCATAGACTGACGCGCCGCTAATCGCGGGAAATTCGAATTACATACAACCTTGTGGTCACGTGGAAAATATTTTGGATGTACACTACGTGGGATTTTTCGGAAAATTTTGAGGATATTCATGTAACTTTTGGATTTCAACATGAAGCTCTTAATGCTTATTTTATGCGGTGAGTTTTAATTTTATTAATTAAACTAACTTAACTTTAAAAATAAGTAATTTTGAATAAATTTGCGTTAATATATATTTTTTATGTATAAACAAAAGTTAAATTTATAACATCGAACATAACCAAAAACCTAGAAATTCAAAAAGTTTATAAAACGTAAACTGAAAACTACCGGAACCACGGCTGAAGCATTATATATTTTGTTAATCTTATTATTTTATTTCACAACGGCTATGCTGATAAATGTTCTAAAAAGGCTACTGGAAATGAGATCGTGTCCAATGCCAATGCCTTTACTAAAAAATAAGTAGCGAGTAATAAGTGGCGAATTACGTGATTCGCCGTGTCGCGTTTTGGCAGTAATGATATTGGCTTGGACACAAAGAAAATAGACTAAAAGTTAAGCGAGATTTGAGGCATATTCATTTAACCCATTTAACCATTGCGTGATCTTTTTTCATCTAATAGAAACATATTAACTGGTTCCTGTCCATAATTTATAAGCACAGTTTTAGCAATTGTTGTATTCATTTGACAGGGCAAGGGTTAAAACTGCTAGTAAAGTACTAGAATATCATGAAAAAAAAAATGTTTATAAGTTACCATCGCTGGTGAAGTCCAAGGAATCTTACTCTAGAGACAAATAAGGACATTATGTAAATAACATAGGTACCTAACCCAAAGAATTAATAAACCAACTACTGGTTCAGACTTATGACTTGGGGTAGGACTTTTTAGTCTTTGAAACAAATTACATTAATTCTTAACTCTACATTCAAGCTAGAATTTCATTCTCGTAAACATAGGTACTTTTGACGTCTCTCATTAGAAATTCAAATACTTCTCTTGACTATTTATGTGCTTTAATTTTACTGATTTTTCGTATAATCCTTCAAATAAAGATCATTATTGCATGCCAGTGTGTTGGACTACAACATCAGTAGACCTTCGTAATAAAAATGTAATCTAGAGCCTAGTAAATACAGTGTTGAGGCTGTTGAATATGCAATGTCTTCTAGGTTAATATATACTTTGCATTTTGTTTATGTTGAAACTGTATTACCTTTTTACACGACTGACCAAAAAAGGAGTGTTATGTTTTCAGGGTTCATGTATGTATGTATGTATGTAAGTTTCTTTATTCCACCATAAGTCCTGAACGGCTTAACAGATTTTGATGTGAGATGTATTTTTAGATTCCTTGCATTCTTCCGAGTGACATAGGCTATATGACGTCAACATAAAAACAAAATGGCGGGTTATATATGCGATAAATAGCAGACCAAAAAAATAAAATTTGATCAATCTTATCGAGTGGGGTATCAAATTGAAGGGCTTTAAAAGGCGATTTCAAAAATGTATATAACTTATATGTTTGTATGTACTTATTGAGCAAAAACTCGTCAGTCGTGTTTTTTATTTTTAATAATTGGCTTGTTTGGTTCATATATACCTTAAGTCTAGACACCTTCAACGATTACTTGGATATACCTTTAACTTATTTTTATTTAATTCTTTGATTGGTTCAGCAAATATACCCGACTAGTTTTTACCCGCGGCGTCGCCCGCGTATATTTTCCACGGGAACAGTGCTTTTTCCCGGGATGAAAGGTAACCTACGTCCTCCTCAGTACTTCTAACTATGTGTATGCGAAATTTCAGGAAGATTGGTTCAGTAGATAAAGCGTGAAGAGATAACAAACAAACAAACTCACTTTCGCATTTATAATATTAGTTAGGATTAGGATAGGATAACTGAACTCTTCAGATTGTAACAATAACTTTGCCTTAAGAGATAGGAAAACTATTTCTGTAGTTTATTATTTTACCTATTTATGATATTTAGGGCAAATATTGGTATGAAATATTTTGCAATTAGACTTTTTATGCTCTGGAATTCCTGAGTTTACATCTGCGATTTCTATGAACCTTCTAATACGTATTTGGAATACAATTATTAGTTACCAATTGCCGTACTCAATAGAAAAGGTACAAGCTATGTAATTAAACACTCTGGCAGTTGGTATGATATACTTTTAATGTAATTGCAGCAGGTACATTTCAAACGTTCACTATTACAAAAACTATTGCAATGATATCGAACGATAGCAGTCGTTAAACCGTGGTAATCTGCTTTGAAGATATATGAAACAGTTATATATGTGAGTTTTATTTATTAACGCAATATCTTTTTAGTGCAGTATAAGTAGGTAAATAAAGTAATAAAAGTTTTTCGATAATTTTATTATGTATTAATTAGTTTAAGCACTATTTGCGACACGAATATAAATAGTCACGATGAAAGGTATGATACTACATACATATATTATATTTATTGTACATAAACATTATAATAGATTTTTTAGCACTGTTCATAATATTCATGTTCAGGCCACATATAGTTTTATCACTTTTTTATCTTTTGGTTATTTACAACTGACATTTCAACAACAGGCAGGACTAGTATAGGTATTTCCAAAACGAAGAATATATATCATTTCGAAACTCTGTAATATGCGTGCATTTTGGATTGACCTTATACCGTATTCGTCTTCATAATTAACATCTGGTGGTGGACTCCTTGGACTCCTTTCCAAGGAGTGGAAATTATTCAGCGGTCGGCATTGGCGGCTGTTGCTCTACTTTAAAATTCAATTAGCGATGTAATCGTTTTAAAAATTAGTGATAGGGTTTTTCATCGGGTGTTTGTGTAACTTTTTTTTTATCTGAAATAAACAAAGCAATTGAAAATGCTGATCTTAAAGAGATCTTACAATAATTTCTACCAGATAGACTTACTAAATCGTTTAATATGTAAAAAAATATTATTCAGTTAGTGTAAAAACATCTTTAACGGCGGCTGAACGGAATACAAATCAACTAGGTATGTAAAAAATTATAGTTAGGAGGAAATTACTATATTTTATGCACAGAAAACTTGTCAGTTGTTGGCTGCTTCTGCTTAGGTACCATCAGATGAAACAGATATTATGCAAGTCCCTGGTTTTTGGAGGCGCGCCCCTAGTGACTACAGTTGCGTGTAAGAGCTATTATAATAGCTTAGCTTAGCGTAGCTTTTTATTCTTATAAGAATAAAAAGCTACGAACTAGCACGACATATCCTAGGACTATCAAACCAAGATATTACCACCATTTGAATGACATTTCTTAAGTAAGGAAACGTTTTTCCTTTGTCCATCTGTACCTCTACCATGAGTTACTATCGAAAACCTACATTGGTTTACTACAGTCGATAGCGAATAAACGCGGATCGAATAGTTTTGCGTTCAACTCGTACCATGAGTGTCACGGAGTCGATAACGTTAGCTCGACAGGTAGTGTAGTTTTTATGTTGTCGTGGTTGGTAAGATTGCCAATGTGCCTTACTTCACACACATTGTAGCTATTTCTTTCTAACCACACCTAAAAGACAGAGTGCGATTGATGTTCCTATTACCCTTCTAATATTAAACGTCGTAGAACGGGGCTTACGCTGACGTTTTAAGATGATTTTTGAATTATGTGGTTATATTTTGACTGTCCCATTGTCAACTCAGAAGTTTTTGTTTTGATTCCGAATTAAACTTGAAAGTGCATTGAGTTTAGTTGTATTTTGTGTTTGTTTTAGTACCTATAATTTAACATAAAAATGAGAACCAGTGCGTCGCAATTTCAATTACTGGTTGAATATATGGAAAGGTATGTAAATAAACATTTTTTAAGTTGTTTTCAAAGAAGCATAATTTTTTGTTTGTGGTCTCAAGTGATTAGATAAAAATAGAACACTGGAATGTATTTTAAGTTGATCATTCATTACAAGTAGTTTTTTTAGGTATGGTGACCTAAGCAAGCCCACCGAAGGGCCCCAAGGAAGGGCCACGAATATACAGCGCTGGGCAGAACTAGCAGAAATGCTAAATGCCGACGCGACTGGTGATGTTAAAACTGCTGATAAATGGAGAAAAGTTTGTACTATTTTATTATTATTTACCTTTATTTCTTTTACATTATTTTTATAAATTTAAACACTTATATTATTTTCTTTTCATGTCTATCTTCTATGGTGATGGAAATGTGTGGTGAAGGTGTGGAGCGATTTTAAAAATAACATAAAGAAAAAAGCAGCTCGCATATACAGAGCTGCTCTGGGAACTGGTGGTGGGCCTGCATGTACTTTAAAATTGACAGATCTGGAACAAAACCGTCCTCTCCATCGTGGGAACTCAGGCAGCTACAGGAATTGTTCATATTCCTGAAATTGGGTTAAAGGTAGGTAGGCTGGTAAAATAACCCACTTTTGCTTAATTTATTTGTTTGAAACAATTATTATATTTATATCTTATTGAAATTTACATTACAGGAAGAAGTAGTCACTGGACCACCACCACCAGTAATATACCACCATAAATAGTAATATTTCTTTAATAGAGCAAATTAATGAAGTAGATGATACTAACACTGGTAAGTTTATTTATTTATTGGCACGCAATACAGTTTTATAATAGTGCATTGCATACATTATTGTATTATTAAAATTTAGACTAATAGTGTAATATTATAATTAACTCAAGCTGTTTTATAACCATACTTCAAGACATTATAGCAATTATTTGTATTTATTTTAGCCATGGAAGACTGGAATCGTCCAGGGACATCTGCTCGTTCTCCCACTTTTCCTCCCTCACATGTACCATCACAATCTGGAGAAACAGGTACAAACTTTGTAATTACTCTTATACATACATATTGTAAGTTTTTATCCTTGATGGGGCAGACAGAGGTAAGGGTTATTAAGCTAAACATAACATTTTATTATTTATTTTGTGACATGTAGGCAAACAAGCATGCTGGTCACCTTGGTGGTAAATTAACACCGCAGTCCACGAACACCAGTGATTGATTATGAGTCATCAGTGTGTTGCTGACTTGTACCCTAAGATATTAATGCCACAGTACCCTGTAATTGAACTGCCTTTCTCACCCTTCATATCGGAATACAACAACGCTAGCACTGTTCTTTAGGCAGAAATAGGCAAGTGTGGTAACAAATGAAGATTATTTGACTGTTAATGACAGAATGAGGAATAATCCTTAAGTTCAGTTAACGTCGTCTAATTCTTTATTTATTCTTTCTCATAAATATATCTTAATGTTTCAGGTTTGGCTCTGGCTGGCGAGACGCCGCCTCTACCATCTACTAGTGCACAGCAACGAGCGCAACAGAGCCCCACGCCCTTGCCTTTAACTCCTCGTCGGCGTAGAGGCCGTTTAATAGACCCTTGTTCTCCTTCTCGAAGAAGAACCCGGACACAGACACAGTCAGAATGGAATGACTGTGAATGGAGGGCTTTTGAACAGAAAACGGAGCAAGAGAGAATTAGAATAAGACAATTAGAATTAAAATCAGAGGAATGGTGGCAAGATTTATTAGGGCAATTTTTAATATTAGGAAATAGAATAATAGATGTTTTAGAGAAAAAAAATAGAGATAATAGTAATAATTAGGGGTTAAATATTATTGATTACAATAGGTTAAATAGGACTTTTATCTAATGTTTATATTTTATATTGTTTATCCATGCGGTTCTGGGAGTGAAAGAAAAACGTACAATATATTTACCCGCTACTTCTCTTCCCGCGCAGATCATAAAAGCCGATCGAGGGAGTGGGGAAATGTAAAATATCGTATTATTAGGCGATGAGGCTGACAAACCATCATCATAATGATTTGGATTTCCCCCTACTTGGCCACCACAATGCGAAATTTAGCCTTTGGATCGTATGTGATCCTAGGCTCTATCTATCCCTTTTGTTTAATTTTTTTTATAAGCTAATAAATATGACATTTGTTTAAAAACTGTTTAAAATTGTTGAAAAAATAAAAAGGGGTTGCATTTATGTTTCTGTACTTTTTATTTCCTTACTTATATTAACTTTACTAAATCAATTTGTCCTTCTTGAGTATATTCTTCGAGCCAATTGATCTCGCAATGCTCTGCCCATTAATAAATCAGTGGAACCTTCATTTTCATGTAAGACTTCTTGTAGATTAAATGTTTCTGCAAAGTAAAGTGTCATGATTATTACCTAAAAAATTTATTGCTAAAAGAAAAAATAACTGATACACATTTTATACGACAGTATTTTTGTATTTATGTATATATATATATATATACTAGCTTTCGCCCGCGGCTTCGCTCGCGTGAATTTCCCACGGGAACAGTGCTTTTTCCCGGGATGAAAAGTAGCCTATGTGCTATTCCAGGTCATTATCTACCTCTGTACCAAATTTCATCGAAATTCGTCAAGTAGATTTTGCGTGATTGAGTAACAAACATCCTCACAAACTCACAGACTCACAAACTCACATCCAAACTTTCGCATTTATAATATTAGTATGGATATATATTTGCACCCTATGGTATAAGGCAGCTAATTATTTATTCAAATTATTTATATTCGTTTGTTATGTATGTGTAATAAAGCATTAAATTAACAAATTGTCTCGTAGACTTACCTTGGGGTTGCCCAGGATCATTATCTGTTTCTTCTGGCTCTGGAACATTATATTTTATAGCAATGCTATGTAACACACCTGTGTAACACACAACATGCTGTAATTATCTGTGCACATTTGTCTGGCTGATAATGTAATGTTCTGTCTCTGTGAACACAACGCCAACGATTCTTCAGTCGCCCAAAAGTATTTTCTATTAAGACTCTTGTAGAAGTATGTACAGTATTATAGGCTTCTTCAATAGAGCCGTCAGCTGGATTCAAGTAAGGCGTCATTAACCATGGCCTTTGGGGGTAACCAGAATCACCTGTCAAAATGCGTAGATATTTATAATACTGGTAAATTTATAGTACCTATGAACATAATAAACATGAATTTTATTCTTACCTAAAAGCCATACAATTTCATTTTGCCTATGTAAAGACTGAATATAGTTGTTAATAGTACTATTTTCCCACACAAAAGAATCGTGGGTTGCACCTCCAAACTTTGCATTTACTGATAAAATTAAACAACGGTGGTCACATATCTGCAACAAATAATTTTAATGTTTTAATTTTCTTTGCACATTTACAAAATTCACTTAGTATGTACCGCACATACACTAAAATCATAATCATATTTACTTACCATTTGCACATTCATTGAGTGATAGTGTTTTCTACAGTAATATAAATGCTCCTCCTTTTTGCTGGGTGTAAATATTTTAAAGTGGCTGCCATCAATGCATCCTATCACCCCTGGTATCCCGAATTCACTGTAGAAACTAAAATATTAAAAGCATATTTTTTTTAACTACTAACAAAGAATAAGATAAGAAGTAGGGATCAAATAAATATATTTTTTTATAAAACTATTGCTTTATTTTTAATTTTATCTACCTTTGTCTAATGGTATCCCTCTCTTGTCTTGTTGTCTTGTTGTAGGAAATTTGATAAATCTTTTGAGAATTTCGGGATGGTTCAATGCTTGTGTTACTTCGTCTAAATAAATACTTATCGCTTCCTGGGAAAAATGCTTAGCCTTGCCAGTAGGTCTTTGATAACCACCGTGTGTATAAAATAATAATGCACACAAAACCTACAAATAAAAAAATATATAAACATCATAATTATAAAATCTCATTATGTCTATCATAAGGAATCGTACATGGTCAATATCCAACAAGACTTACCTTGGATTCCAATGAGACTCTTTGTGTGGATTTCAAATCCGTGCAAAAGGTTAACAAATCACACAAATCCTCAAAAGCTTCTTTATTGAGTCTGTAGTCTTTTATAAAATTGTTTTCACTTATGTGTTCAAGGGGATTTCCAATTAACTTTTTAATGTTCGCTTAAAAATTGCCTTGCTCACAACGCTCATCTTGATAAGCAGCCGTCGTTAACATATCCCATGCTAAATATATTCTAGCCGACATTATTTTTCCAACAAACACTCAAAAATAAAGAATTTTGGTATATCGTTTACACCTTTTCACGCCCCAATTAGCCAGTGAAATAGTTTACTACAGTCGTAAAGGTATTTCTCGATTACGATTGTCAAAGTTACAACTCATGGTACCGATTTCTTAGAAAAGCTATACAAAACGCCACACGTTAGGTAGCGGCTCGATAGCGAGTAACTCGATAGGTTTCAGTGATGACTCATGGTACGGATTTTAATTCTTCAAGTGACCGCTAGAGGCGCTGTACATTTTTTCATAGACATTATTTACGGCGACGCTAGCGAGTTCGGTCACTATTAACTCATGGTAGAGCTACTGGTGCCAGCTTTCTCTGTCGATGTCGTTGTCGGTTTCCGCAATTAATTGGGTATTTCTCGTGCCATAAGATTACTGGGAGATGATTAAAGTAACATAAAGATTATGACTGAATTTATGGGGACCGATTAGGTGTTAGGTAACAAATAGTAAGGCAACTTTAAACAATGCTCTCCAACATCGACAAAAACGTAATGACAAGGTGTTGAAAGAGACTACATTTACGTGAATTATTTCCATTGACAATGGTACTTATACTCTCTCATGTCATTTATTATCTATACATATAATAAAACAGTAAAAATATTTTGTCTGTACATTTAATATTTTTGACTAAAATGGATAGAGGGAGACCTAAAAAGAACAATAGAAAGCAAAAAAAATTTTTTGGAATTTCTTGTCTGTCTGTCTGTCTGTCTGTATGTATGTACGCGTTTCACGCAAAAACTACTGGACGGATTTGAATGAAACTTTTTTTGTTGTATAGCTTTTAAGCCTGGGCAACATATAGGCTATAATTCATTTTGAAAACTGGAACACCTGATGAAGAACCATAACGGAACAGCTAAACTATAAGTAATATGGAAATGGTGCCTTAACAAAAATCGTTCAACCTGATGAGCATTTTCTGCCGACGTATAAAAATTGAAGATCTGGAATATCTGATGAAAAGCTCCAAGAGACCAGCTACACTATAACATATATGGAAATGGCGCCTTAGCAAAAATCGTTCAACCTGATGAGCATTTTCTGCTGACGTATAAAAATTAAAGATCTGGAACATCAGATGAAAAGCTCCAAGAGAGATTTTTCATCTAAGCGAAACTCACGCGGGCGAAGCCGCGGGCGACAGCTAGTCAATAATATAATCATTATCAATCATATTTAATAGAATGAATCATAGAAAATAATTTATGTCAGACGTGATTGAAGATTTTAAGCTTCATTAATTTTTTTGCTGTCAGTGTTAGTAGAGCAAGTGCCCATCGTTATATCACATTCTTGTATCTGCGTAAGATCTTCAGTTATGTCAAAAGTGGCTCGCAACGATTTGATGCGTGTTTATTTGTCGGTCAAGCGTTTAAACTCGAGCACGCAATATTTCGGCGAATGTTATGATAGGTAAAAATTAAAAAATTGTTTCTAGGCGTTTTTGTTTCTCTCAGTAAATATAAATATGGACTATTCTGATAATATAGTATATTGCGAATGGATATTTATAGAAAGGCAGATAAAAAAATAGGTATCGAAGTACCAAATTGATCTGTTGAAAAAAGTTAAAAATAACTAATTGAATTTTGATTAGATATTTTGCTAGGTAGCAAAAAACATCACTGTCCATAATTTCAAACGCCTCAAATACAAATACATACATTTATTGATCGAGACAAAAGGTACACACATGAATCCTCAGACCATAATTTCATTTAAGTCTACAAAATTCATTATTTATTGGTAAGAAAACATAATTAAAATATTTAATTATAAGTCCAGTGTTGAGTGGTGCATCTACTTGCATCACTGCAAGAGTTGCCACACGAAAAAAGTAAGATATGTCCGCTGCAGATGGACGCAGGCGCACACGACCGTGGCGTGGCGCAACACTGCAAGGTTGGCGTTGGCATTTTTTATAAACAGTAAATTAATTATTTTTTATATATTTACATTTGTATAAATAATAATGAATGGCTAAATGTGATGTTAAACATATAAGTTTAGAGCGATTGGACTGAATCAACTGATTTTCTTATTATCATTGAAGACTTAAGTTCTTTCGAATATAAAAATTGAAAATTCTAGTTGAGAACTATGATTGAATGCTTTGCATATTGGGTTAAAATAAAATTATCAGACGATAGTTTGTGAGCTAGTATCTAAATACTTAGATAGTCTAAAAGTTTTGGCGTATTTTTTTATTTGACTTGAACCTAAGTTGATGAAGATAGCGTTGCCAAAAGATAATTGTTCAATTGTTTGAAGGTGCCAACGATTAACTTCAATTACAGTCAATTTCTTCTTCTTCTTCTTCTCTCAGCCGAAAGACGTCCACTGCTGGACAAAGGCCTCCCCCAAGGATTTCCACAACGACCGGTCCTGCGCTGCCCGCATCCATGCGCAACCCGCGACCTTCACCAGGTCGTCGGTCCACCGAGTGGGAGGCCTGCCAACACTACGTTTTCCGGTTCGTGGTCGCCACTCGAGAACTTTTCTGCCCCAACGGCTATCTGTTCTGCGAGCTATGTGCCCCGCCCACTGCCACTTAAGTTTGGCGATTCTGCGGGCTATATCGGTTACTTTAGTTCTCCTACGGATCTCCTCATTTCTGATTCGATCACGCAGGGAAACTCCGAGCATAGCGCGCTCCATCGCCCTTTGGGTGACCTTGAGCCTCAGAGTCAATTTCACGACAAGTTAATTTTAATACATAGTATACAACGAATTGCAAAAACATTGTATGAAGACATTACCTACTTAAAATCTGAAAGTACTTATCTCTGATTAAATCTGCATAATAAATGTATAATATTTTCTCCAGTAATTTCAGTCGTCATCAACATCAATATCGTTCTGTGTACGTAAGTGCATTAATTGTATAAAACATCGTTCCAACTATTTTTCTTTCCGCGTATAATGAGTAAAGGCTAGCTTGAAATTCATTAAAATTCCTAAGATGGCTATGGGCTAGCAACATGCAACTTATTTCACTAACAAACATACATCCTTAGGCTCTGTAAAACTCGTAAAATTTTAATTAATTGGTGATTGCGTTTGTAAATCGTAAAATTTTTCCTTTTCGTGATGCTATGAGATAGATATTTCCTCGATATTATTTGGAATTCGGAAATGACGTGAAATGTAAATAATCATTATATCAGCGCTAGAGTGCGGTTGCCGCTTTCTCTGCCGCCGACCTTGTCGACCTCAATGGACCGCTCTATACAATGATATAACGTGATTTTTTTTATTGCCAAGGTTTCCTTTGATTGCTTTTATATCTAATCCGAGGGGAACTCGATCGCTTCTAGTTTTCAGATATTTTTTTTAATTATTTATCTGCGGTATATAAAATCACACAGTACGTAAAAGTACATTAATGAAGTTTGGATTTAATAAATACGGAGTGGCGGCCAAAAGCGAGTTATCTATTTATTTTTCTGAGACGATGTTTCGTAACTGAATATATTTGCGGAAAATTTTGGAATACTGACTAAATTACTTCAAATTATATTTATCTATAAACGGTCATTATAATATCTTACTTCCGCACGTTGCGTGACTTTAAAATAATCAAGTGTTCGTGAAACTTGTGGTTAGACGGCGTATAATCGAATCAATTTTGATGTTTGGACAGTTGCCGATTTATATCGAGTTTAGGTTGGATTTCGAGTAGCGATTCAGACTCGGTGGTAATTTTGCATAATTTCGCTGACTTCCGCGTCTCGCCTATGGCCGTGATGCAATATTTTAGATGCAGTTTGTGACGTATTCGGAGCAGACTGGTTTAGCTGTAAGTGCTGTAACTAGTATAACTACTAGTTTAATCTTTGTAGGTAAACACAATTAATTCTACGTTAACATGTAGTGTTTGCGTTATGGTTCTAATTCTATGACCCCAAGGAAAAGTATGTCAGGCCAGCAAACAGAATTTATTATTTAATACATTCGATATCCTTAATCACGTAATTTAAGTTAAAACTGGTTTCACCGTTTATTCTATCTAATATCTAATTAAGCAATTATGTTAATGTAAAGTATCTATCTATAAAAATAGGCCAAAAATTAAGAAATAATACATATTGAAAAACCCATCTTTTTTTGAAATCTTTCCTTAAATGACGTACCTACCTAGTTTATGTTGTTATTATACTTAATTGATTTCGACAATCGTAAACAAAAATGACATTGAATCAAGCACGCGACAATTGCGTAACAGTATTACTTAGTAAGTAGTTTATTTATACACGCACGTACTAGATCAGATTAGTAGCTGTGGAAGGAATGTGATTGCGATCACACCGCAAAATCAAATCGTTCAGATTGAGACACTGCACTGGTTTCGCACGCGATGCATGGTCAAATGTCAACAACTCGAAGACTTTAGTGTAGGCGATATAAAAGGTGTACCAAATCCAATTTAATTTGAACCGGCACGCCTCACGATGTGCATGTTACTACCGAAGTAGTTTAGGAATTCATTCATGCGTCCAAGTAGAAAGGTATATTGTCCACAAGGCTCGCAAAGTTGCGAGCCTTGTGGACAATATGCTAAGCAACCGACAGTTCGTCGTGCTTCTGGGAGACAAGCAAAGCCGTGTTCGAACTTTACAAAATGGACTTCCGCAGGGCTCAACACTGGCTCCTCTGCTCTTTAACCTGTACACTTGCGACCTACCGGATACCGCATCTAGGAAGTTCGTGTATGCGGACGATATTGCCCTTACCCATCAGCATAGTAGATTCTCAGTTTCTGAAGACCAACTTACTAATGACCTGTCGAGGCTGAATTTATACTTGAAGAACTGGAGGCTTGTTCCAAATCCCAGTAAAACTGAAGCTTCGGTTTTCCACCTTCACAACCAACTGGCCACATATGCCCCAAAAATCAGCTTTGATGATAGACCTGTCAAATACGACGCTGAACCTAAATACCTCGGTGTCACTCTGGACCGCTCGCTATCATACCGCTCTCACCTCAGCAAGCTAGGCAAGAAACTGGGGACTCGCAACAACATCATGCACAAACTGACTGGTACATCTTGGGGTGCGCGAGCCGATGTGCTGCGTACAACTGGCCTAAGTCTAGTTTACTCCGCAGGAGAATACTGTGCCCCCGTATGGCTCAATATTGCCCATACCGAGAAGGTGGATGTTCAGCTGCGCAGAACTATGCGATGCATATCTGGTGCCACCCAATCCACTCCTACTCAGTGGCTGCCCACCTTAAGCCATATACCTCCTCCTCACCTCAGAAGACAACAGGCCTTACTGAATGAAGCCAATAAAATAGCAAAAAACCCAAGCCTGCCAGTTCACCGGGAGTTTATGGATTCCGCGATAAACCATTCGATCTCAGAACGAGCTGGAAAGATGAATGGAGGTCTAACCCTCCCAAGGCCGCCCCATCACACTATGATCCCACCAAAAAGCCCTGGGGGTTCCCAGAGCCCAGACGAGATTGGTGTCAGATGAATAGGTTACGCACTGAGCACGGACTCTGCGGTGAATATATGTTTAAGTGTGGTTGGCGAAGCTCACCGGCATGCGATTGTGGTGCACCCGTGCAGTCTGTCCACCACATCATCTACGACTGCCCAAAAAGAAAATATGCTGGCAACTCACTTGACTTGTTCTCTCCGGATGCGAACGCAGCCCAATGGGTTAAGAATTTAGATGTTAGGTTATAGCTACTAGTTAAATAAATACGAAAAGCGACTTTGGACACATGCATGCCATACGACTAAAATAAAAAAAAGTGTAGGCGATATTAAAGGTGTACAAAATCCAATTTAATTTGAACCGGCACGCCTCACGATGTGCATGTAACTACCGAAGTAGTTTAGGAATTCATTCATGCGTCCAAGTAGAAAGGTATATTATATTTTACATGGGTTTTTTCTCTAGCTTCTAGATGGAATTTCCGATAATATGAAAATTCTTGCATGGAGACTGGACTCCTTTTTAGACTACAAATATTAAATAGGTATACCTATCAACATAATTTAACTCTATACCTATATAAAATTGGTTTTATACAGGATTCAGTTATAAAATTTCTGAAGAAAATTAAATATTCATAACGTCAGGCCATCTAAAACACCTTGCATATTTTCCTATCATTATGAAAGGTTATTTAAAATTATTTCGTTGCCGCTTGTGTCATAGCCCTAAAATTATAATGTAAACAAATAGTGTAAACTCCATTTATTCTTACCAGTCCTATCATGTAAACAATCTTACCATGTCTTTTTATGATTTTACAACAATATAAATTAAAATAGACTTTTTAGGAAATTACTTTCGTGGTTAATAAATGTCTTACTTTAAAATGTTTAGGTTTGAACTACTATTTGATTTATTTTTAACAAAATTAAACAAAAAGTACTGTGAAGATTGTTTACATGATAGGACTGGTGAGAATAAATGGAGTTTAGAGAAATTGGGATTAAATAATATTGGTTTGGCTGCTCCCAAGCACTGACGTTTAATTTAATTATCCCTGATAATTAATTTTCTTGGAAAATCACTTCAGTTTTAAGTATACAACTGAGACATTTAAATTTAACACCGTAACAATCCAAGATCTTTTGTTTGTTTGTAGGTATACATAATAGCTTTATTATTCTAATAATACCTAATAGTTAAAAGTAACATAAATAAAAAGGTAGTGACATAAATACAATTTCGGACTTATCCCATGAAGAGAGGGATCTCTTCCAGTCAACCAGCGATAGATTGAGAGGATATATTTACTCAATAAAAGGCTAGAACGTACGTACAAAACAAACAGAAGAAAAGTGTAAAGAGAGGTAAGTTTTTTAGTCGATGTTTAAACCAGTTTAAATCAAACTTTTGGAATAAGGCGGAAAAGGTTTATGAGCAGTTTTATAAGGATGGAAATTGCTTTGCTAATATACCAGTTTATTATACAAGAACATACCTACTTTCTGCCTAACATCCGTTGAATTACCAACTTTATATTTACAATTTGCAATGTATCGTAACAACGCTACTTGTACTACAAACATTACTTATATAATAAATAATATGAGCGTGAGTGATGTGACAGCGATGAACAACTGAGAGTCTAAACAGTTTGAAAATAAACCATTGACCACTTTATTACTCGTATTTTTCACTAATTATTCTACAAAACATATCTATAATTTACATTTCAAGTAGCAAAATATTAAAATCAACCAGGGAATTATACAATAAGTATCGATATGCAGAAAGGATTGACAGAAATGTCATCGCTTCGTGATGCCCTACTTCTCGCGCCCGGGGGGATTGCAAAAGGTCCGTTCGCGGCTGGACGCTGGTCTAGGACCTACCACTCTCTTGAACGCCTGCTCAGATATACTTACATGGTGCACGAAAGGTAAAATAATCTTTACCATAACGTTATTAGACGAAACAAGTACAAGAGAACGACGACTGTTCAACGCCTCTGCGACCAACGCCAACGAAACCGCTGAACGAAATTTTGCAGAGCACTAAAAAAGTAATTTTGGAAATTCCACCCCTAAGTGGGTGAAAGGGATAAAAATGCGGGCAAAGCTCTAGTGTTTTTCGTTATGTTTTAGGTCTTGTGATCGAATACCAACATGAAGTATGATGACATACTAAGAAAACTACAAGATATCATTCGAGCAATTTAACCAGTTTCACGAACTAAAGGATTATTCCACCGTATAGTTACATCCTGTATAGGTAAGTATCAATAAACAGCCGGATTGCCTGCAGCCGATTAAAGGCTAAATGAAAGGACAAGAACGTGTATGGGATTGAATGCGAATAGTGAGTTATTATCCTCACGTGGTCCAACTAGGTACAAAGATAATAGTGTACGTTGTAATTTACATATCAAATCTTGTCATCGAGATAAGCAAGTTAGTTAATAACTTTAATGCTTACTTAAAGTACTGTTTATTATAAATTTTCTTCGGTTCAGTTATCATTTATTCCTTCTGTAGGTAGATATTCATATCGAATGGTTTACTTTAGTACCAAACATTTCCATTTACATTATCCTTTGTGCTATTATAAACAAACTGGCTTGATTACAAATCTGGTTATTACCATATTTAAAATATGGAAGCTGCAAGCGTTCGAAAGAATACCGTTTCACCATAACTGTAACAATAGGGTGTATAAGAGAGCTATTAAGAAACAGTGGACCATACATTGTCGGACTTGCACCTATCAATTATGAGCCGTTAGTAAATATAGTTGTGGAGGTCGTCTCGAGTTCTTAGAATACCTAATTCATTTATACGTCACGTGAGAAAACTGCAAACAGTTACAAAGGCTGCGTACTACCTGCTACTAAAGAATATTCTAATATGGCCCGTTCGCACATAAATAAACAAAACAAATATAAATATTACACTTGCTGTTATTAAAACGGCTCTTGACCCACATATCATGACAATACACATTCTTTCTGACAATCTCGATATTGATTGCATAGATCGCTGCCTATTTTTAAGTACTTGTCATCTTAATTTAACTACCACATTCAAACGCAATATACTCAGTAGTGAAATTGAAAGTATTGCAAAACGAAAGCAGTTTTCACTAACATCTAAAGCTGTGGTTTATTGCTAAGCATTGGTTTGAGATAGAATCTAGTATTCAGATCATTGCGTTGTTCTATATGCAACCAGGAACTGCCGAACATAATAGAAACAGTCGTCTTGTGTCGTAGATTTGTTGTTCGACATGAGATTATCTTCCATTTAATCTATTATTATATTTGCTGATCGTGTACTTCCATTTGATTAGATTCAGATAATGATAACGTGATGATGTATATTACAATGAATCTTTTTAATGCTTCAATCACGACATTGTAGATACCGAATGCGATCTCTTGGTCGTTGAAGTTATAAAAAAGGTGCAACGATTGATTTTAAACTTCAATAATTTTCACATTTCATCGTTACCTGAAAAAGTTGTAAAATACTGAGTGAGTTCAGTGCTTTAAGAAAGTTGAGTCAGATTTCAAATCATGTTTCCACTTCGCAATGCCATGTGACATAATTGGAATGCTTCTCGGCCAGATGTTACTGTTATTATGATAGGTGTAATTTCGGTAGGTCATTACCTCTTGAAGCCATCAGCTCAACTTAGAAACTCAAATTGGTCGAGTCGGATGGGGAGTTGTTTGTTTGCTGTTACGTTACCTATTACGCTTTAGATTTTTCGGGTCATCTTTATTGTTTGTGGAGATTAATTAAAATACATTAAGTAGGTACATCATTAATAGACATATGTTCATATATGTTCTAACTAATTACAGTAGATTACACGTATTGGTATTTACATACTGAGTTCGAGTACCGATGCTAATAAACTATATAACTAAGTACTAATAAGAAGTCTTAATTTTGACTCCTTCACCTCTAGATAATTCTTTAAGCTTCCGTGAACTTAAGTTTATTATTATTATTTATCATATTACACAAAATTTAAGTTCTAACTTAGCTTGCTTCATACTGGTCCATTTGAACCAAAATCTATTCACTAGCTTAAAAGTCGCAAATAATAATTATAGTCAACTCGACCAGTATGAAGCAGCTAATCGCAACCTCACCATGATCTCACCTAATCGGTAAACAAGCCGCGGTTTATGTAACATTTGGCGACCACGGTGCGGCCAGCAGCGGGCTCGTCGCTTTCACTCTAATACCTCACTTTCTCGCCCTGGGTGCATCCACGTGAGTTAGAGTGACATCACTTTCGACTCGGTCTGCAAATCAAGACTGACAGGACAAAGAACGTACCTATGAACGTATGTGAGCGATTGTATTTAATGTTCAATTCAATGCGGAATAAAATTGTAAATATACATGGTCTAGTGCATACAGTATAGGCCCTACCTAGACTGTATTTTACATCCGCTACGTGTTTTTTACTACCTACACAGTATTTCATCATTTTAAAGTCTTTAATAAAAATAATTCGATTATGCCCGTTAGAATCTATTTATTGAAAATACAGAATAATTTATATTCATATGTAGGGACCTTATAAAAATTTCATCGAGGTCCGTCCAGCAGATTTTGCGTGATTGAGTATCATACATATGTATGTATGATACTCAATCACGCAAAATCACCAAACTCACAAAATCCAAACATTTGCATTTATAATATACTAATTACTATTAGGTTTAGCTACATTATAAAAACCTAAACTTGAACGTCAAAATCAGTCAGAGGAGAAAAAATCATTCCATCACATAAAGGCCTATTAAAATATTTTGATTGCTTTTTCATTAGCTAATTTTTCTCACATAAAACTTCCTGAGCGGCGACAATTCGACTTTCATGCGATGTTCGAACCTCGTCAATAATAGCGGGCATCCGGCTGTTTCGGCGCGGTTATAGCCGATGCATCCGGTACGAGTTACCTTGGCTCACAGATTATAACAACTGTGATATAATTACTGGGTGTTAAACTCACTTTCCTTCACATCAATCATACATAACCATAGGAAGAAGGCAACCATATTTTTATTATAGAATTAGCTGCTAAAGACTTGACACCAAGTTAAGATTCCTCTCCTCTTGTCACAAAATACCTTGTATTATTTGTGAAGTAGCTTTTATTTAAAATAAAAATAAACTAGTAGGTACCTATACAAAACTTAGAGAAAAATGACCATGATAATGTACCTAGTGACAATCTGGATATTTCAACAGTTTTGCGTCTTTGGTGTAAATACGTAGATTAAATAGATGCTTGGTGTTGGTAAATGGGTTAATAATTAAGGATTATTGTAAGTTGTCGAGTCTATAATTTCCTTCAAAGTTTACGGTTGTATGCACATGGTCATTAAGTTGAAAGCTGGCCGTACGTAAACACGTAGGAATACAACCCAATCAGTTCCTTGTTATATGACCGCCAAAGAGCCATTCACTTTTGGATAAAATTGTTATAAATATGTATCGATTAAAGCATTGACGGATGTTGCCTCACTGCTTTGAGAAACTGGCCCTAAGTAGATAGAAAAGCAAAAGTTTATTCACTGTCGCTGTCGAGTTTCTACACACAACCTTCCATTGAACAACAACTATATATCTCGTTACTACAAACTTTTTAGTAGTACTTGCCACAAGAAGTACATTAGCATCTCATAGCATAAGTTCCGTCTTGTGTAGATGACATTTAGTAGCTATGGCTTTGAACAACCCAAGCCAATTTTTTGCGGTTGGTTCGGTTCGTAAACCCAGTTACTTAACAAAGCTTACCTGTAATTTAAAATGTATTTTGCTGCCAAAAAAAACAGCAACAAAGACCCAACTACATCTACCCTACCCGGGGGAGACACCCAGGACTGAGAACTTGTCTCCTTCTTGGGAAAACATGAGAAAAAAATCATATTCGACTCTTCAATTTGTCTCAATAAAGAGTGACAATAAAAGGATAGAATTTTATGAAAATATATCCTCTAGATTACTCTATGTAGCCCCCGAACAGCCTAGAGATGAGACATTTTGAGAGGTAATTATGATGTTATAAGTACTCGGTATTATGTGGGCGTCCGTCACCCATAGCGGCGAAGACGTGAGCATTGTGCGGACGCCGTCATGCGTGCGCGCACTCTCCGTGACGAGCCTCCGGGTCTGCCGCACGCTTCAGTTACGTAACTTGGCCCATTTTTATGATTCCTTTTGTTCAGCTGTGGGAGTGACGGCCACTGACGTCAGTTACCTTAGGTCGATTCTTTTGACAAACATCTTATGTCAAAGAATGGATTTTGTAGATGTGAGTTTGACTTTGTGGTTTATCGAGTCATCAAGGCTTCCGTCCGCCTGTGATAAACTTTTAGCGAATTATACTTGCTATCAAGACGAGAAGACAATGACAAAGCATTAAATATTTCATTCCACATAATGATCAAGGCCTTCAGAGCTGAGGAATACACCAAGAAAGAAGGAGCAAGTACTATAGTAGATTCTGTCGCTTGTTCCAGTACTTCGTGAGTTTCGATTAAATTATCTATATGCACCCATCTATTTAATATGTTGTGAGATGGTTCGTGACTGATTTAAAGACAATCTAGTACGGTTCACTCTTGTCTAAAATAAATGGTTTCGTGGATCACGAACTCTACTGACAACGAGAACTCGACAATGCCTCCAACATGAAAATGAATTTAACAACCCTGATCGAAATTTAATAAGATCCGAGAAAATAATATCCGTGTGAATTCTTTTTGTTGCGTGTTTAGTAGTTTTGTTATGTAACCTAAAGGACGTTTATGTACGGACGGACGTCACATAATAAAATAAGAGATATTTCAAAAAGAAGTCCATAAAATCAATAGTCATAAAATTAGATAACTTGAACTGAATTACTTGTACTAAGTATATGTATTCTGTGGCTGAATGGAAAACGTAGGTCAGAATTATTTTTATTTATTTGAAAAATAAATTAAAATAGCCTTTGTTAGGTTTCACTGGCAGAGAATGTAATGTGGCATTGAATCCACGAGTAAAATGTTTTTGAAATTATTATGCAAAAAAAAATCAATTGACAATAAATTTTACAAGCCATATTTCCAACGTGTACAGGTGATATTAATTCTTACAAAATTATTTAAAAAAAAATTGCCCACTCATTGTCCTTGTCCAAAAGTAGCCAAGCGATCCGATCCGTGTACATGCGTTTCGTTTTGCTTGTGTGTAAAATAATAACTAACCTTGGCCGACACGAATAATGAGCAAATGCTCCCAATTCCGCCATTCACAAGACAAAAATTACACTCACTGCCGAGTCATAGCCGCGGGTCACGATGGAGTCAGATATTAGAAAATTTCACATTGGGCGAGTTATACTAGTCTTACTAATATAATTAATGCCGAAGAATGAAGGCCTAAATCTTTAATGATCATTTGAAATGTGGTCAAGTTATAGTCCTACCACTTCGCCGACAGTTTACAGATATAGTCTTTAATACAATAAACTTCAGTTTATCATGGAATTCCCGCCGGGACATAGAGCAGGGTAAACTATCTCTATAGTTAAACGAAAGCTTAACAACCAAATTTTCCTCGATACCTACGTAGAATGGAAAATTGGCAGCAGACCAATATGAAATTAAAGTACGTTTTAAACTAACGCTGTAAAAGTTTGATCTTGTCTTGATCTCACGGTCGCGAGGTCATGTTATTGGCATTGTTCATTACGCTGGTGTTCAACATTACTCGTAATCTTTATATCCTGTTGGTCATTATCAATTAATTTAGATGTCATTGATTAGTTTTTTCGTTCCGGTACTTGCTAATAAGTTTTTTTTAAACATCATTATTAAATTAAACAGTAATGACAATACATAAAACTTACCAATTTGTAGTATGATAGCAGTTATGGTAGAAACCAACGGGTATATGTACTATGGCGGCATTTGAAGCACTGCGATAGTATAATCTTTCACTGATCTTGTCTGTTTTGCATTGGATCAAAAAATATCGGCTAATAGATATAGGAAATGGGAGAATAGTGTGTACTTAATACTTAATTTCCTAACAGTAGGTACTTATTTTGCCTCCTTGTCGAATTAAATACAAGGCATTTAAAGATTTTTTCAGTTAAAACGGTTTTAAGTATTTGACCTTTATGAATCCTTATTTCAAACTAAGTTTTTATAGATACCGGACATAAGGTGCCAGATGCTGGTTCACTATACCAAATTAGAACTGCTCACGGAATTTAATACTAGTTATGTGACATTTGAACTTTGAAGGCGGATTGCCATAGTTTGTCATTATTATAGTTTATTCGAACGAGCTACACAAACCAACGGTCATTATGCCATGAATCATAAAGGGTACTCTAGGTAATTTAAGGACAATAGGTTCTAATTGGAAGCCTTGTTTGATGTGGACTAAGTTTACTGTAATTTATGGAAAAAAATAGTATCGATGGTGGATAAAATATTTTTTTTATCGAGTATGTTATTAAATACACTAGTGTCAGATTTTATTCAAGTCGCCTAAAGGCATCTGACATGACTTTTACGACTACCGCCATCTAGTGGCAGTAGCCAGTAGAAGAAGTAGTAGTAATAGTAGATAAAATACTAAAAAAAAATTACTGTTCCACGCAAAAACTACTGGATGGATTTCGATGAAATTTGGTACACGGGTAAAATTAAACCTGGGAAAATAGATAGGGTACTTTTTATCCCGAAATTCTTACAGGAGCGAAGCACCGGGGCTCAACTAGTGTAAAAATATATCAAACGGCGCGTTGATGTCTTTTATACGATTTTGTTTACATACAAGTACGTATGTGACACTGTAGCCATATTTGTCTTTTCTTTTTATATATTTACCTACTTATGTAGGTATTTATTTTATTCACAAGGCTATATCGAACTGCAGTCGATCAATAACTGCAAAAAACACTAAGAAATAATCTTGAAGCTTTGCAATACTGTTAATACAATACAACAATACTTTATTTGCACACAAGTAATTACAAACAATGACAAATAATAATATCGCGTTAACCGTCCAGTCTGCAATGTAATCATAAAATAGAGAAAATGCTTAGGTACCTATTGTATTCGATATTTTCTCTTCAGCATGACATTTCATTTTGAGCAGAAATTCCTTAGCTTTACGTGCTTTTACCAAGTTAAGAAAGTTCTCAGATTATCAAACAGTTTTCATTTCGATTTTGAAGAACAGATATAAAAGCCGGTGGTAAAATACATAGATGAGGTACTGTTTGTAATATAATGGGTGAAACGAAACGCAGGCGTTTCCCTTTGTCGCCGCCAGACGGCCGCGGGGTTCTCATGGCAGGGACCCGGCTTGCGGGGTTCTCACACTGCTCGTGAATGGGTCGCGGACGGCCGCCATTGTCCTGTGCTATATCGGTTTGATTTAATACGCGGAGAGGTCCCGCGTCTTTTGATTGTTAATTAGTTTGAGTTATATTTGTGAATTTCCTGTTTGTTAAATAACTATTAAGTTTGTGTTTGTGTAACCCGTTATTGTGACTTTTTCCTGTGAGATGTGACGCGTGGCTGGTCGCTCACATCTATCTGTTGCCGAGCCAACTTCGGGAAGAAATCTATTTATTTGTTCTGGGGAATTGAGATCTCATGGGTTAGGTAGGGTGATTAGGAATCCCCCCTTCCCGAAGACACTCAAGTTTGGATCCGAAGAGAAAGAAGATTTAGTTTGGTAAGTGGTTTGCAATTGTAGTTATTAAGTTAGGTTATTATATAGGGCCCTATAGCTCCCTTTATAAGCTATAGTGGTAGCAGGCTGCGTATAGGTTAGGTTTTAGGCTCTAGTCGGACAGACGTAATGCCGTGTCAGGTTCTTACCGTTATTTCGATTTACCGCCATTTTAAGATCCGGTCTGTTTTTAAGACCCGGTCTTTTCCGGTACAGAATCTTCCCGCCACTTCGTTTGTCCCGGATTCTCTGCGCACATTTTCTGGTAGCAGAGCGTAGTTTATCTACCCTCTATTTGTTCGTTTGTAAAAGATAATTATTTGTAAAAATTATTAGATTTTACTTAGTTTGTTTATATAAGAACTTATATAGATTGATTGTTTGATTTTAGATATTTGTAACCTTTTGCATTTGTTTCCGGGTTTGTGCCATTCTCATTCCTACCGCGGCTTTGCGTATTGTAGTTTGATTTTGTTTTTTATTTACCTTTTATCTTTTTTTATTTTTGTCTGTTTGTTTGTGACTTGACGCGATGGCGAAGGTCTCCAATGCTAAGGCGACACTCGCCAACGAACTGAGATGGTTTGTGACGGCCGGAGGACTCCTGTCCCGGAAGGACAGGGAGGGCGCCACACTGCTAAGAGCGGATCACCTCCACTCACGTTTGAGTAGCGCGGAAGCGGCCATGGCGGTGCTTACCGAAGCCGAACTTGCCGCGGAGGTCTATACAGGTCACATGGCGGACATGGACCAGATCCTGAATCTCCACGATGATATCGCGGAGGCGGCGGCCGCAATAAGGGCGAGACAGGCTGGCGGACCAGCCCCTCGCACACCTGTTAGACAGGAAGGACCAGCGGTTACTGGTCGGCTCCCCACCCTTCAGCTGTCCCACTTTGGGGGTAGGATGGAGGAGTGGGTGGCATATAAAAATATGTTTGAGTCCCTGGTCGTAGCACGACAGGATTTGTCGAAGGCCCAGAAGATGGCCTACCTCCTCTCCACTCTCGAGGGTGAAGCGCGGTCGCTCATCCAGCACCTCCGGGTGGAGGACGACCAGTACGACACGGCTTGGGAGTTATTGAACTCCCGCTACCAAAACTTACGTTTGTTAGCGGATGCGCACGCCGCACAGTTGATGGCCCTGCCCAAGGTGGCCAACAGGGCACAGTTGCGCCTGCAGTTGCTCACGCCCGTTACAGTGGCCTGTAACGCGCTCCGCACACTGGGGCTGCCGGTGGACCAATGGTCTTTTTTGTTGGTGCACATTGTATTGGGCAAATTGCCCAATGACATCCGCTCGCGGTTTGAGCGCGAAAATGCGGAGCGGGATAGCACCACCCTACCAACATTCACTGACTTGGTGAAGTTTTTGGAGTTTGAGGCACGGGCCGCTGAGAATACCATGACGGACTCAGCGCCATCCAGAGCGCCTGAACGTAGGCCCTTGGAACCCTCATGGAGAGGTAAGCCCCAACAGGGACGGCAACCGCCACCGCGTGGAGCTGGTGTGCGGGTTGCACACACGGCAGCAGTCGCGGGGGACGCGGACTGCCTGCAATGTGGCCGGATGGGCCACAGCCTGCTGCAATGCAGGGACTGGCAGAGACTGCCAGTACAAGATCGGCGCCGCATGGCAAGGCGGCATGAACTTTGCTTTTACTGTTTGGGCAGTCACTATGCACGTGACTGTCCCAGAGCCATACCATGCAGTGCATGCCGTGGGCTGCACCACGTGATGCTCTGCATGAACCGGAACGGGGATGGCCCCCGGTTGTTGAGGCAGGGGTCCCCTATGGGCGGGGGCGCTCCTGCGCGAAGCCCTCCACCATCGGACGGAGGACGCGGCTTCGCTCGTCGCACCCCCCCTCGGGAGGGGGGTCGCGTACCTGCGCGGGTCTTGGCGGACCGGGACCACGCGCCCCAAGGTCATGGCCAGTATGTGGCTGGCCAGGCCCCGGATAGGGCCCCCATGGGCGGGGGCCCTAGATCGGACGTGAGAGTGGGGACACCCCCCTCCACGCGGGTTACCAATACCCAACACATGCAGCCGCAGCGGTTTTCTCCGCCGCTGCACGAGTACCCACGGCTGGAGTACCACCCGCCGTACCATATGTATGGCCGGGCCGCGGGTTATGCCCCCCCTCAGGTGAGGATGTGCACTCGCCCGCCATACTATCCGGGTCAGTGGCGCCCCCCTGGTTTGGAGAGAGTGGGGAGCCCGTAACTAGCTTGCTCCCTTGCTGGGACAGAGCCGCGGACGGTTCTGCTCCCTACCGCGGTGGTCCGCGTATGGGGTCGTGGGGGGGAAGCCATTAAATTGAGAGCTCTGTTGGACTCAGGGGCTCAAAGCAGTTTGGTTACCACTCGAGTGGCACGCCAGTTAGGTTTAGTCGTGGAAGACTCGCCTGTGCCACTTCTTGGAGTTGGTGGCATACAGGTGAAGTGTCTGACGGGCCAGACACTTGTCACCTTTTCTTCGCTGAAGTCCTCCACAATGAGGATCACGACCTCGGCTATGGTAATGGATACCATTGCGGGTTGGCAGCCCTCGACAGACATACCGCCGGGTGTGTTGTCTTTGGTTTCGGGTCTGGATTTGGCCGACCCCTTTGTTTTTCATCCCGGCCCAGTGGACTTGCTCCTGGGCTCGGACGTATTGGGTTGGATTTTGTTGGGTACCCAGAAAGCTCTGGGTTCGTCTTCACTGATGGCAGTGTCTACTATCTTTGGTTTCGCCCTGATGGGCCCTGTGTTTGATAATAGCACCGTGGAGGAGCCACCGGTCGTCGCATCTGCGTCCTTGGCCAAGACCATGCAAAGGTTTTGGGAGGTGGAGCCACCTATGAGTTCCAGGATGGATCCGGAACACGCTGAGTGCGAAGCCCTTTTTCGATCGACCACGGAGAGGTTGCCCTCCGGTCGGTTTGTAACTAGGTTACCCTTTGTTGCCTCTCGTCCTAGCCTAGGGCGCTTGCGGAGAAACGACTGCTGTCCATGGAGCGACGCATGCAGCGTGACCACGTACTTCGCGATAAATATATTGAATTTATGCGCGAGTACGAGGATTTGGGTCACATGTCTCCGGCTCGAGTTGATTGGAGCTCAACTGAGCATTATTTTTTGCCCCACCACGCGGTGGTGAAGGCCTCAACAGGCAAATTGAGGACCGTCTTCGATGGGTCCGCACCCACTTCGAACGGGGTTTCGTTGAATCTATGTTTGCATTCAGGTCCCAAATTGCATAGGGACATAATTGACATCGTCTTGAACTTTAGAAGACATCAAGTGGTTTTTGGTGCGGACATCCGGATGATGTTCCGCCAGACAGTCATACATCCTGAGGACAGGCGATTCCAGTTGATACTCTGGCGTGAGCGCCCTGAGGATCCTGTGACGGTGTATGAACTCAACACAAACACGTATGGTTTGAAATCTAGTCCCTATATCGCCATCAGATCATTGCTTGAATTGGCAGAGCGGGAACGGATCCGCTTTCCCCGTGGGGCTTCCGTGCTGTCACGTGACTTGTATGTTGATGACGTGTGCACCGGAGCCCAAAGTATTGAGGAGGCCCTCCTACTGCGGGATGAATTGATCGAAATATTGAAGACAGGTGGCTACGAGCTACGTAAGTGGTTGTCCAATGAGCCTAGAGTTCTAGAAGGGATCCCGGAGGATCACCAACAGAACCCTCACCTGTTTGAGGATGTGGATGATCCCAACAGGATAGCGGTGCTGGGCATGCAGTACCAGCCGCTAACCGATATTTTTACATTCCAAGTGGACTTGGAAATACCAAAGGTCTGGACTAAGAGAACGGTGTTGTCAGTAATAGCTCGTATGTTTGATCCAAGCGGTTGGATCAGTCCAGTAATATTCTCTGCGAAGTGTCTTCTTCAGAGACTTTGGACTTTGGGCGTCTCGTGGGACGAGCCGCTGTTTGGTCCTCCATTGGATGATTGGCTCGAGTTGTTTTCATCGATTAAGGAAGTCAATCGGATTGCCTTGCCTCGTCGAATATTGCCCCCGGGAAATATCGAGCCAGCCTGCATGGCTTTTGTGACGCGTCGGAGCGAGGCTACGCCGCGTCAGTCTATATGCGGACAGTTGACGCCGATGGCCGGGTCAATGTCTCGCTTTTGTTAGGGAAGAGCAAGGTCGCCCCCATCAGGACTAGGCTGACTATTCCCAAGCTTGAGTTGAGTGGAGCTCACCTTCTCTCTAAATTGTTGCATCACGTTGCCAGTGAGCTGGCGGCCACGGTCGAGATACGAGACATCTTCGCCTGGTCGGATAGCCAGGTCGCGCTTGCATGGTTGCGCGCGGCCCCACATACCTTGGAGGTTTTTGTTGGAAACAGGGTTTCCCAAATTCAAAATATTGGAATTGATATAACATGGAGACATGTGCCGGGAGAGCTTAACCCAGCGGACTGCTCCGGTTGTACGGGGTTGCTTCCCGAGGTTGTACGGCACCAGAATTGGTGTCACACCCGCTCTGGTGGGGTCCAGAGTGGCTGATGGGATCAGAAACATCTTGGCCTGTCTGTCAGACAGATGTTACTTCTTTGAGTTTGACTGGGCTTCGTGTACATGCTGTAGTCGCTGAGACGACGTCGGAGCCGGATTGGCTACTTGCTCGGTATAGCAGTTTGGATAAGCTTCTGGGTGTTACCAGTTGGATTAAGCGTTTCATACATAATTGTAGAAACCCACAGGCAAAGCGGTTGGAGCCGATTGCAGGTGCAGAAGAGCGCCGGAGCGCATTGTTGCATTGGGTCCGTGTCGTGCAGACCGGACGGTTTGAGTCAGAGCTTCGTATTTTGCGCGACGGACGCGCTAAGTTGAAGGGCGCGGTCGCTCGTTTGAACCCGTACATCGACTCGGATGGGCTTCTTCGGGTTGGAGGCAGGCTCCGGAAGGCGGATCTTCCATATGAGACTCGCCATCCTCTGTTGTTGCCCAAGGGCGGACCCTTGGTGCAGCTTTTGGTGTCTGATCGACACATTCGTAACGCCCATGCTGGGTGCAATGCTTTGTTGGCTATTTTGCAACGCGAGTTTTGGATTTTGTCTGCCCGAAAAGCAATCCGTAGTGTCCTGTTTCGATGTATTGCATGTTATAGGTTGAAGGCATCCACGATGCAACCACAGATGGGTGATTTGCCCGCTGATCGAATCCGACCTTCGAGACCGTTTGACGGCGTTGGAACCGATTTTGCCGGTCCCTTTTCGATCAAGGCTTCTCCCTTTCGTAATGCCCGTATTGTGAAGGGCTATTTGTGTGTATTTGTTTGTTTGGCCACCAATGCTGTCCATTTGGAGGTGGTGTCGGCTCTGACTACGGAGGCCTTCGTCGCCGCGTTGGATCGCTTTGTTTCGCGTCGAGGTCTACCTTCCCTTATTAGGTCTGATAATGGCACAAACTATAAGGGAACTGTAAATTATCTTAAGGATGTTTCTGTGTTTATTGATAAAAATTGTACTAGTTTAAGTCAAATTGCTGCCCAAAGGGGAATAACCTGGAAGTTTAGTCCCCAAGTTGCCCCCATTGGGGAGGGATTTTTGAAGCGGCTGTGAAATCCGCAAAGACCCACCTCCGCCGCATTATCGGAGAAACGGCTCTAACTTTTGAAGAGCTGGCCACAGTGTTTTGTAAAGTTGAGGCGGTCCTCAACTCTCGTCCTCTCTGTCCGCTATCTCCAGATCCAAATGACTTGGAAGCTCTCACCCCTGGTCATTTTTTGGTGGGAGGGCCTTTGAATGCCCTGTCCGAATACCCGTGGAAGGACGAACGCGTATATCGGTTGTCGCGTTTTCAAATGTTGCAGCAAATGAGCCAGGACTTTTGGCGTCGCTGGTCGCTTGAATATTTGCATTTGCTGCAGCAAAGAGTGAAGTGGACAGACAGGACTGAGCCTCCCAGGGAGGGTGATTTAGTATTGTTAAAAGAGGCAAATTTGCCCTCATTGCTTTGGCGACGAGCTCGCATATTACGTTTGATTCTTGGCGGAGACGGCACTCCGCGTGTGGCTGAGGTGTTGGTCGACGGTTCGATTTTAAGGAGAGGTGTGACCTCTCTCGCCCGCCTTCCGGTAGAGTAAGCTAGCGGTCTGCTTCTCAGACCGGGACGGGGGGATGTTTGTAATATAATGGGTGAAACGAAACGCAGGCGTTTCCCTTTGTCGCCGCCAGACGGCCGCGGGGTTCTCATGGCAGGGACCCGGCTTGCGGGGTTCTCACACTGCTCGTGAATGGGTCGCGGACGGCCGCCATTGTCCTGTGCTATATCGGTTTGATTTAATACGCGGAGAGGTCCCGCGTCTTTTGATTGTTAATTAGTTTGAGTTATATTTGTGAATTTCCTGTTTGTTAAATAACTATTAAGTTTGTGTTTGTGTAACCCGTTATTGTGACTTTTTCCTGTGAGATGTGACGCGTGGCTGGTCGCTCACATCTATCTGTTGCCGAGCCAACTTCGGGAAGAAATCTATTTATTTGTTCTGGGGAATTGAGATCTCATGGGTTAGGTAGGGTGATTAGGAATCCCCCCTTCCCGAAGACACTCAAGTTTGGATCCGAAGAGAAAGAAGATTTAGTTTGGTAAGTGGTTTGCAATTGTAGTTATTAAGTTAGGTTATTATATAGGGCCCTATAGCTCCCTTTATAAGCTATAGTGGTAGCAGGCTGCGTATAGGTTAGGTTTTAGGCTCTAGTCGGACAGACGTAGTGCCGTGTCAGGTTCTTACCGTTATTTCGATTTACCGCCATTTTAAGATCCGGTCTGTTTTTAAGACCCGGTCTTTTCCGGTACAGAATCTTCCCGCCACTTCGTTTGTCCCGGATTCTCTGCGCACAGGTACCCTTTATTTGCCACTGATGGTTGAGTCATAGGTATTTTTTTTTACGAACTGCGATTAAAACACACGTGTGTGTAAAGTGAAATTAGCAATCACAATTAGCCAGCACCACTAAAACCTTACGTTCTCACGGCCCACTTATCACTGGGTTATCATATCACAGATTGACACAATCTCGAGATCATGACTTGTTTTTATTTAAGTACAAAATGGCAGTTATTTAAAGTTTAATACTTAGATATTAAACACATGCCAGTTTGTGGGTACCACATTATGTACCTATTACTTACCTATTCTTGTTTTAGTATTATGTGAGTCCTGTCCTGATTAAATACTAACTTATTTTATATACGGATACCCGGTATTAATTTAAGGATTTTTTACTCTTGTCGAATTATTTTCAAATCATCTCAGATAGGTAGTGTGATTTCAAGCGTTGTAAGAATAAATCACACAATTTTACAAATAGATTATTTAAAATTAGATGGTAGATCTGAAAACTGAATCTGCAATCATAAAATAACACAGATAAAAAAAGCGGCGACTTCCTAACTAATAATAACGAAAATGTTTTTTATTTATTTGTTTGTTACCTCTTCACGCATTACCTACTGAAACAATCTTCCTGAAAGGCAAACACATAGTTAGAAGTACTGAGAAGGACATAAGGTACCTTTAATCATAGGAAAAAAGCACTGTTCCCGTGGGAAATTCACGAGGGTGAAGCTGCAGGCAAAAGCTAGTGTATAATAAAAGATACCTACATGGTAGTACAAGTCGTGGGATCACTGTGAGGCTGTCGCGGCAGGATGCGGATCCCCGTCACTTGCAAGGTTCTGCAGTCGACACACGATCCTGCCTTTCTAAAATAATTATGTACACTCTTGTGCCGACCTTAATGTATTCGTGATCGTAAATTGAAAACACTATCTACCTACACAGATGCAGAAAGTTTTATTCCATTTGTGTTTGTATTTGCAAAATTCTGACTTTGACAAAGTTATTATAATTTTTCATTGAAAATATTGCAAATCAAAAACAAAAAGAAACCCAATTTGATTTAATAGAACGAGCTTTATTTCATGATACTTTGTAACTTTCGTGTAAACCGCAATTCAATCTAGACAAGAAATCCAAAGATTCTTTTTTGCGGTCAGTTATTCAATGGATTCGCTATGGGCGTGATTATACATTGGTCACACATTGCGATTCCTACGGCCACTACTAGGTTTTTCTACATAAACAAGATAATAATTTATATACCTAACCTAAATAAGTTTAAAAACCGAACTGAATTAGGTACACGCAATTTTTCGAAAAAGTAAAAATAGCCCTTGTACTATTAAATGTAACATTCCCGAAATCCAATTATTTGTTGAAAGGAAAAAGTTTCAAAAAATGCAACATTTTTCGAATTGATTTGAAATAAACACTACTTATAAGAAATTAACCAGAGCAAAACGAAAATGATGACAAATACATTCTTCGTGACCCCATATCAGATGCCTGTCGAGATTGCTTCCGAATATGTCTACCTTGGCCACAAAATCATGCTGGGCATTCAAAACCAAACTGCCGAAGTAGAGCGACGCATAAGTCAGGCGTGGGCGGCGTTTGGTGCTAACAAGGACATCTTGCGTGGAAAACTATCTCTAGCTCTTAAAAGAAGGGTATTCGAACAGTGCATCCTACCTGTCTTCACTTATGGGGCAGAAACCATCACCCTGACTAAAGCATCGGCAGAGAAGATCCGGGTAGCGCAGAGAGCCATGGAGAGATCCATGCTCCGTATAACTCTGCTTGACCGGAAGAGAAACCTGTGGATTCGCTCTAAAACCAAAGTCAGAGATGTGGTGGCCTTAATTGCGGAACGTAAGTGGAGATGGGCCGGCCATATCGCTAGAATGAAGCCTCAGCGATGGACGCGACGGCTTCTAGAATGGAGACCACGAGCCCACACCAGAGCACCAGGAAAGCCACCGACAAGATGGGTCGATGATATCCGGCGACACGCGGGCCCAGACTGGATGGCTAAGGCACAAGACCGCCAACGTTGGAGTCGAATGGAGGAGGCCTACATCCATAAATTGGATAAATAAGGGCCGATGATGATGATGATGAAGAACTTTCAAAATTTCTTATAGTGTTTGCGCCCCGGCATCTAATGTTATCTTGTCAATTGAATTAGTGAATGCTCTATTCCTTAACTCAAGTATGTACCCATTAATTTGTTACTTAAGAGAGACCTCGTCTAAGTAGATCAGAGTGATTAATGTTTGAATGCTAAGATAGGTACAATTAAAAGTACTCGTATTACGCAATCAATGCTATGCGAAAGTGAGAAAGATGTAGATCCCAATTTAAGAATATATAAACACTTATTGTCACTTATAGGTACCTAATGTACCTATATTCTTAAACGATAGGTGATTAAGTATTGAATACCTAAGTAAATAGAGATTTATTATTCCTGAATAGTACTTAAATATGTGGACTGATGCCTGCCATACAATATTGAGAAATATATATAAAGAGGAAAGGTGTATGATTAATTATACGTATAGGTATAACCCTGATACCGTAATTTCTTTAGCCTTTAGAAAGAATAACAAAGCAACATGAAATAAAATAAAACTCGTAGTACTTACTGCTTATTGTTCCATTTCTAAATGACTCTGATGATTTATTGCAGCAATCACTTAGGATTAAGTATCCTCCTACTCTTACGAACAATTCTTATTTCATAATTTATCTCAGGACTCCTACGGCATCATGATTCGATTAAGCTAATAGTTGTCTCACGATCGATTTATTGAAATATGCCGAGTTATAAATTCGTGATGCTTTAACAATTCCATTAAACATCAAACATTCGTAGACCAAGGTTGTTCTTGAAACTGTGTAGCTTTTGTTTTTATTTCTGTCAATGCTTGTAAATAACAGCATCCGATGCTTTTTGAAATTAGATACGCCATAAAATTAATTAAAATTATAATAACACATTTTGTAACATCAATTTTTGTTACAGTTATACCAGCGCTAGTAACACCAATAACAATATCACCAAATGGCAATAGCCCAGAAATAAAAATGATTGGAGGTATGATGGTGGATGTCCAGAAAGGATTCACACCGATGGCATCGAACAAGAAGGAAACAATAGTTAATCTGAACAACTACGAACAAAGTAGAAAAATAGTGAATAATAATAACACGAAATTGTCAATTAATGAACGATACAGAAGACTAATACCGTACATGACGTTTTACTACGCAAACGATTTGGCAACACCGACAACGGAAGCGTATAGCACCAAGAATGTCGAAGTTGAAAAAGCGGAAATCATTGAAGCAACCACCATCGGCCATTCGAACGATCGACAACCCAAGAAGATATATTATCCCTCGCACAGAAATATTCCAAGGTATCAGGGTAATAGATTGACGCAATATAATATAGCTTCGGCAAATCCTACAAAGTTTTTATACAAAGAAGTAGTACCTGTTTATGAAAAACCTGCAAAAGTAACTCCTAATTATAATCCACTATTATCTAACGGTGGTTATGTGATCGACAATGATTATGATTATGAAAAGCAAATAATCAAGGCTCCAAGTGCACCATTTACATTTCCAACAAGGAAACCATACGTAAACTTATATAACAATGACGATTCAGCAAATATAAGATATTACTTATCAGAAAAAGAACAGGTTCCGAAATTTAAATTGGTGCCTTATGACCAGACCCCTTCTATTACAGTAGCGCCTCAAAACGACCAACTTTACGAACCAAAAAAACCTGTTCGTATTTTAATACCAAAAGAACCGGTATATATAAAACCAAGACCACTTCGGCCACAGCTTTATTACGACAATGCGAATATTCAGCAACTTACGCCGAGAAAACCTCCAACCACGCTTTCAGAAAATTACTATGAAAAGCGAAGACCTCAGCCTGTATTAGTTCAACCGATTATAGAAGGCGGATTCAAGCCAATCACAAATCCAGCTCAAATCTCAACAGAAGCACCCATTTATAGCACGTCATTACCTAATAAATCATTTTATTACGAGAGCTTGAAACGACCCCTAGTTCCACAATCATATGATACCTCAACTGTTGCCCCTAAGCTTGTATTTAAGCCAAATTATTATCAATATATAGTAGAGCAACAACCAATCAAACCTGAACCAGAGCAAGTAGAGTATAAACCACAGATAGAGCAGCCAACATACAAGCCTGCTCAGCATACTCCTGCTAATACTATTACATTGAGCGAATTAATAAATACACTGCAATTAAATAAATCAATCCCCAATCCGATAACAAGAGAAAACGTTGGAGCATCGATAAGAACGCTTATAGAAGTATTGAATAGTTTAAAAGCAGCACCGCATCATAATGAAGTGGAGTCCTCAGTATTAAGTACTCCCACGCCATTTGTAAGTCCTGAAGTAGTTGTAGAGCCAGCAAAACCAGCTGTAGAAGCCACTCCGACACCGATAGAAGATGAACCTGAATTAGCAGAAGAACCTTATCTTGCTCCAGTGAGAACGCCATCCCAACATCTTGATGGTAAGTAGACAACACAATTTCTATACAAATAGTCAAACTAGGTATTAAGTATTAATTAACCTAACATATTTAATAATTTCCTGGATGACATCTATTTGTTACATATCCTACTAATATTATAAAAGTTAGGATGTGAGTTTGTGAATTTGTGAGGATGTTTGTTTCTCAATCACGCAAAATCTACTGGAAGGATTTCGATGAAATTTGGTATACGGGTAGAAAGATACCGGGAATAGCACATAGGCTCCTTTCTATCCCGAAATTTCCACGGGAGCGAAGCCTCGGGGCGCGGCTAGTACTAAATAAATTAATTAGATGATGCTGGATGGAACGGAGTTATTTGCTGACTTATTTTGTATCATTTTTTACTGTATGAGAGCGCTCTGTTTAATATTAGGATGTAAAAAACTTAATATAAGATTCATGTATCTTTCTTATGAAATGTACTAAAATAAGATTAAAATGTACTTACAGAGTATCCGAACAGAGGTGTGACCAGCCAGCGTTTCCCCCTTCCAATCTTATCTGACGATGAAGGCGGAACTCCTGGAGTACCAGGCGTGGACTACC
Organism: Ephestia elutella; assembly: GCA_018467065.1. Taxonomy (NCBI): domain Eukaryota; kingdom Metazoa; phylum Arthropoda; class Insecta; order Lepidoptera; family Pyralidae; genus Ephestia; species Ephestia elutella. The sequence continues at coordinate 11,192,269 of CM031569.1, forward strand.
CCACACTCACGACAATCCCTCATACAAAATTCAACTGCAAAACTCAACGTTATAAAGGTTTCTTCGCAGATCCGGAGACAAGATGTCAGGTAGTTACAATATCTTTTTTATTTAGAAATCTGAAGAGTTTTCTTGTTTGTTTGAAGGAGATAATCTCTGGAACGACCAGTCGGATTTGTTTTCTTTTTGTGTATGATACTCGTAGCTAGCAGCATTCATGAGGCTTTCCCACGGAGGCCGAAGCCGCGGTGCACTATTTTCTATGTCGTTCCTTTAGCAATTAGGTTAATTATTTCTAAAGAGAACCTTTTTGTACCTTACACTTTTCAACATGAAACATATAGGTATACCTAATGATCTCTTGCACTTTACAGGTGTGGCATTACTGCGACCTAAACGGCGGTCAAGCATCGTTCCTGTGCCCCAACGGCACCATATTCTCGCAGGCTGCGCTGACTTGCGACTGGTGGTTCAACGTCAAATGCTCCACTACCACTCAGCTTTACGTGCTAAATGAGAGTCTATACAAATACATACTGCCACATTCGCCCAAATTCCCTGAAGATTACAGTGGACCTCTAGTTGATAAGTAAGTGGAAGTAAGAAGTAAGTTAGTAAAATAAGTAAAATTATAGAAATGTTGTATCAACAACTAGGTAAATACCTAGTTATTGATACAAATTTCTATAATTGAAATCTTCGATCCCAGACTAAGCCTTGAAAAATTTAGTTGACAAAATATCTCGATAAACAACGAACAAAGCAAGGTCACCTTAGCTATTTTAGTTTATTTTGCCTATCTAATAATTCACCTAAAGGACTAGATGGGTAATATATGGATATATTTTGTGAACCGGTCAATATAACTAGTTATTATAATCCGTCTGCTAGAATAATCTGATCAGTTTTTCAAATTGGCAAATACCAACAGCTTATTAATTTTAATGCATGAATTTTACAGATACCTGACTCTAAAATTCAAAGAGATGGAAGAGCAGTTTAAAAAGAATAAGAAGAAGACTGCATCAGACAAGGTGGATGATGGCGAATCGGCAGAAGCCAGTGAGCCAACAAGTACAGACGCGCCTGAACACGACGACCCCAAGACGAATGCAGTCAGTGAAGCCAGCGTCATCGTCGACACCCCTGGGAGCAGCGGGAATATTGAAAGGTTGTCAGAGTGAAAATATTAGTACAAGCAGTAGCATTTTATCAGCAATTAGTTTAGGACATTGGTTATTGCTTACGAAAATCAAGATATAATCCAAGAAGTGAAATTTGTCTGCGTTTTACGCATGAACTATATTCGTCTGTGCGGTGAATAGATCAATTTTGTTTCGGAGCTAGATGGAAAAAGGGAAAATATTTCGATTCACTTCTCGATGAACTTATATTTGTATCGTCTACAAATAACATTGTTACATTATCCTAGGTCATTATCGCTTTTTTCGTCTCGCTCAAAAAGGAAGTTTACTTATTTATTTTGTGGTCAATGTAATTAAGGTGGAGTAGAAGAGATTTTCTTACAAAGTTATCATGTGTGTACTGCTACTGTCCTTATCAAATATAATTAAGCATAGATCTAATAAACTGTGATAGTTCAATGTCCACTCTATCTATATAAATGTATTAATAATTATTTGCTACTATTTGTATATTTGTATTTTCTGTAATGCAAAGGATGCTCTTAAGAATGCTAATTTGTTATTGCGTGCGCGTGGATCGTAATATATAAATTTTAATTTTGCCATTTTGCTACGTAATTTTTATGCTAAGCTTATTATTGAGTGGACAGCATTAATTTAAGGAATTAAACTTGCCATACGTTGCCATGTTTAATTCGATATTTTGTAAAATTGTAAGTCCTTGATCAGCATGAGGATTAGTGAAAATCTATAATTTTGATGTAAGTCGAAATAAATTATTCTAGTTTAGAAAAATAATTGAATACTCAGTGTAAGGTATATATGATGGATTTGTGCAATTTGTAAATATTGAATGTGCGAGTGTATATTTTCTATTTTCCTGCCATTCATTTCATCAATATTTTTCGTGCAATAAATTATTATTTAATGTAAACCTTGGAGATTTATTTAAAAGGGCTCGTTCAAAGAAACACTCTTATGGTGATAATTGATAATGAATTTATTTACATTGCTGTTGAATTTACCAACTATTTATTACTATAGAGAATTTGTAAGCATATTTTGATAGGTATATAAATTCGAAAAAGGTAAAATTACTATAGAGAGCATTAAGAAAACGAAATTATAGCGAAAGGAAATAAAAAAAAAATTGAAACTAAAAACATCAAACTGAATTAAAACTTATTAAGTTATCATGATTTCGCATTGCAAATTATTTAGACTTTTTTTATACACGATATTATCAATATAAGTACATTCTTAGATTGGGACTCATAACATCAAATTGTTTTAATTTATTGATTCGCTTAGATAGAATGATAAAAGCGGTGGTTGATGGGAACCTGATGAGATTAATTTTATTAATTACGCACAATAAGGATGAATATGATGGTCTAAACACAGACTACTGAGACATTTGTTTCGTTAATTTACTAGAATGACATTTGGACCATTAAAAGCTAAGGTACCTAAACAATTGGTACATGCAGTTATCGCACACAATACGTATACAAAAATATTATTTTGGGATGAAATAATTCTTAAACGTAGATAAAACGATCTTACACATACAAACGTGCCAGATTCTTTTTACACGACTGAGTTAAGTATAATTTTGAACACGTTCTTTCAAGTCCCAGGATTATTCCTATCTAAAATTTTAAATAGTTATTTACAACAATAAGTTATTTACATTCAGACCACGTCTCTTCAGCTAACTTCAATCACAAGTTGTTACCGTTTCAGTCTTTTCTTCGCAATCCCAATATAGTCAAATACGTAGAACTAGAAACAATAGAGTTTTGCTAAGCAACTCAAATATACCAGTCAATACCTACCTAGACAACATTCATAGATACATCCACTATGCAAACAAAAGATACATCATTGTTGCTGATCATACTTACTATACCTATATTAGTAGAATCAGTTTTAATATTTTAAATGCAATTTATACACATCGGTTCCCGAACATGCATAATAAGCTACACGTATTATGGCAAATAAAGTAAATAACGTAAGTATCACCTAAGTAAATTTCTACTGAGAAGCCTAACTTTCATTAAAATTTACCCTGTTAGTCGAAACATAGTCAAATTATGTTAACTACAGTACTTACCATAAAGAACAATAAATAATGCACGAAAACGTGCGTAAAATATTAACTACTTATCGAAATTTAAAATGCAAATTGTACGTCGATATACCGACAAAACAAGGTATACGTAACAATAGAACGTTAATACTATTCGATACGAGTGCAGGTCGTCAAAAAGGTCGTCGTAGGGGTCGGGTGGCGTGTGTCGTCGTCTAGTGTTTGAGCAGCAGCGCCGAGTGTTTGAGACGCAGATGCGCGCGCAGCGTGTCGATGCGGCTGTAGGTGGCGGGGCAGTAGGGGCAGGGCGAGCGCTGGGCCGTGTGCGAGTGGTAGTGGTGCCAGCGGTTGGAGACCTCCTTGCCGCACGACTTGCAGCGCCACAGAGTGAGGCTCTCGGCCGCCGCCACGAACATGCTGTGGTACGAGAACTGCGGCGCGGGCGCGTGCGCGCGCTCTGCAACAGACGCGGGCGTCACTCTGACGAGCGGGGCTCGAACCCGACTCGTGTCATGACAGATAGGGACATACGATCGCTAGTACGGAAAATATTTCTAGTGGGTGCGGGACGTGTGACGCGCACAACTGAAACTACATGGATTGTAACATACCACAATTTAATGTAAAAATTAGTAATAAATACAACAGATAAATGCAGGAGTTTGCAACATGTTAAAATTGCATTACATAACATCAAACAAACAATGTGAAAAAAATTGCATTAACTGCTTGCATAAAACAAAATTATTTAAATTAAACTTTAACGGAGGCATCAAACCAAGACATCAAACAAAATATTCATAAACAACATATCGTTCATAAAATTTTATGTAATAATATAACAAGACTGACAGTCAGCTGATAGGTACGCGATTTGACACCCTCCCTATTAGAATTACACTATTGTGATATACGACACTATAACAAATTTGCTAATGTATAAAGACGAACAAAATAAAACTAGACCATTGCTATCCTGAAAAAACCATAGAGCTTATCCTGCACTCCATTGATTCGAAATGATAAAATCACATCCCTTGCGATACAATTGTAAAATTTAAATATACAATAAATTGGAATATTCAATAGATTGGCCAAATAAGTGACTAGGTCCACAAGACCTCAATTTTCATAAGACTAAATTTAGTAATTCGTTAACCTTATGTATAAATTCCATATGGCATAAAGTTAGCTTTCATTAAGTCCAATTACGTGGTCACCGTACAATAATTAAGTTGCATACTTTCTGAAAGCCGAAAAGAGATCAAATGTAGATATTTTCTGAGCCAAACGATGTGATACTCCAAAATATTCTGGCCAGACACTATCAAGTATCCTAAGCTAAAATATCTAAAATAATATTCTATGTTACTAACGATCGATTTGCTATAGCAAATCCAATATTAAAAAATTGGTCTCGAGTGATAGTAATATAAAATGCATTGATGATTAGATGAAGCGTTTGACGCGAGTAGCCACGCGACCCGTACCGGATAGCTATGATCTATTTCAACAGACTCCCATTTGCGCGATAATAAATTATTAAATAGTACATAACTATTACGATTGGCAGAGGTAAACAAGCTAATTATTATAATATTACCAGCTATAAAACCTGTACATCACCGTAACCCAAACTGTGTTCACTAGGTAGTTATAGAAATTAGGAGTAGTTCACTTATGTAAATACAATTAGGTAGTTCTCTTCGAAGACATTAATTATATACTTTTAAAATATCCTTTAGTTTGGTTACGTAATTAAATAACTAGTAATATTGCACTGAGTATGAAATGCTATCAAATAATAAGCGCCCACGATATATTGAACAGTTAGGTATAAAAATCTTTGATATCCTTAAAGTAAATATAAAAATCTTTGTGGAAGTACATTATATATGTTTGGTGATTTTTGTTACAATAACATTATAGAGCGGGATCTTAATGCCTAGTTGGAGTGGGCTCCTATATTCAATAGACAATTGTAAAATCTATCTATGAGTTATGACTATTTTCAAAAATTGCACATGTGAAATTGTTCACAGCTTCTAAATAGCACTAACACCACCTTAGTTCTCGGAAATGATCAAGGGTCCTATGAGGATGCCGTTATATTTAAAATTCAATAGCGAACTTTCTTATATTTGGTAGACAATAATCAGATTCAAACGTGGTCTTATTATTATTATTTTATATTTATTTATTAGTAAAATTGAAGATCTCTGAAAAAATTAAGGTAAAATCTCGAGTGATACTGTAATCTCTAGGAGCGAACGATCCGTGTGTGTACCCGTTGACCAGACTGATGCGACCTCAACTGGATGCTAGATGCCTTACATTATAATGCAAAATAACTAATCATTAAAACATTAATAATATTATAATAGGAGTCGAATCGTAGCGTGTTAACACTCTTGGTTCTAGCACCATTCCATTTTATCACATTTCAGTTACCGTACCACTCTAAGTGTTTAGCTAAAAATGTAACAATCTTAAATCTTAATTGAAAAATACATAAACGCTAGGTTAGTCCCAATCGTAGAATGCCAATATTAGTTACTAAATGCGCAACCTCGAACGATCCATCCTATCTTATAGTAATTGAAAGAGGTCTCAGACCCCAGCACCGATCACGCGGCGGCGGGCGGCGCCGGTGTGGCGTCCGCCCGCCGCTAAACTAAACACCTACCAACGAAAATAATAAACTTGTTAACATTTTATGTCCATACGTCTAACGTCAACTGAATATAAACGAAATCAATGTTACTATGCTGAATAAAAACAAACAACACTAATAAATCATATTATATAGTTATATAAATATAAAAGTATATTAAATCAGACATAGAATATATCTAAGTATAAAAAAAACAATCTCCGTAAATAGATCAACTAGTCTAGTATAAAAATCTTTTCGTATGTTTCCTTAGGCGCTATCCTTTAATACATCACAAACCTTAAATTTATCCATCTTGCAAAGGCCTCATGGAGTTACAAATGCATCTACACTGAGATTCAGTCAATATTTATATGTCGTTGACCAACGACAGATCACAATCTGTTGACAGTCCTCGGTTCCTCCCTAGATGTCGTCGCGCACCACCCGTACATAGTACATAAATAACATAAATACAATTGGCTACAGGAAACTCATAATTTCCTATCTAATGAATAAATATAACAAGAAAGTCGGAGACACGTCGTGCCGCCAAATAGCCAGCATCACTTCGCGGTCGCACCGCTACACAATATAATGTATATTTCTTAAATAGCTTAAGATTCCTATCGATATAATATAAAAAATAATATGGTAATAAAATTAACATCATATTATTGCTTTTGCCCGTTCCCGTATAGCGATTGGTATAGAAAAATTTGCTTACCTAGTTAAATACGCTTCGAGTCATTTAATTCAGTAACATCGACATAATAGTTAATATCCCTGACGAGGAATCTATACAAGGTCACACTGGGGCAAGTCTAACGCACAACCGAGACAATACTAAACGAGTCGCCCGAGACGAACAGGCGACTTAAGAAGGCCCGTTTAAGTAATAGCACTTCAGCTTAATCCTAAATAGGAAGCAGTTTCGACGCGAGACGGTCTGTTAAAATTTTGACACATCAACAAGGAGAGTCTCTGACCGGGCCGGCGCTCACAGAGCGTCCATGCCGAGCCAGTACATGGACAATCAGTCGAAGCCCGCGTCCAGGTGGTTGGCGAACAGCGGCGCGTGCGGCGGGGCGGGCGCGGGCGGCGCGGGCGGCTCGAACTTGCGGGTGTCGGGGTTGTACGCGGGGTGCTTGAACTTGCAGTGCGTACGCAGGTTGTCGGACCGAGTGTACGTGGCGCGGCACAGCGGGCACTCGAAGCGGCCCGGGAAGTGCACGTGGTAGTGGTTGCGGATGTGCGTCACCACCTTGCCGCACAGCTTGCAGCGGTGCAGGTTCAGCCCGCCCGCCACCCGCTCGAACGTCAGCCGCATGTGCCAGCCCTTCGAGCCTGCAACCAGCGGACCTCTCGCTCACACACTCCGCACTCGGACTCTCTCTACTTCATACTGTACGGCGACCACTTACCAAACAAACTGCATCGCTGATATACTTCTTCGTAATATCTTTACAGTATCAGACTGATGCAGTTTATTTCCTAAGGCTGGTCTGTAGCGATGACAAGTTTATGTTTTGATTACAATATCAAAAAATACAGTACGCGCGGCTGATCTTAGTAGTCCTCTGATCTCACGTATGTTTCTGTACACGAGCTGATATTTTGATAACAGAGGAATGTTTCCACATTATTTTACACCAATACCAGTGTTGTCAAAATTGATTCATGACTCTTAATTAGTTTTTCTTTTCAGATATTAAAATACAGGTAATTAAAACAATATTCAGTACAGAAATAAAGTTTTATATGTATATCGAATATAGACCACATGGTGTCAAAATAGGTCTTACATGTAAACTCCATTTTTTTTCTATTGTCCTATTATGTAAACAATCTTCACAGTACTTTTTATTAAAAATAAATCAAATATTAGTTCAAACCTAAACATTCTAAAGTTAAACATTTATTAACCACGAAAGTGATTTCCTAAAAAGTCTATTTTAATTTATACTAGCTTTCGCCCGCGTGAATTTGCCACGGAAACAGTGCTTTTTCCCGGGATGAAAGGTACCCTATGTCCATCTGCGTACTTCCAGCTATGTATATGCGAAATTACAGGAAGATTTGTTCAGTAGATAAAGCGTGAAGAGGTAACAAACAAACAAACCAACAAACAAACTCACTTTCGCATTTATAATATTAGTTAGGATTGTTGTAAAATCATAAAAAGACATGGTGAGATTGGTTACATAATACGAGTGAAAAGATCGGCCGTGCGTACGTTCTCATAAGATTTATTTGGCAAATAAATAGTTTTCAGTTAATTTAGCACTATTGAAAGCTTTATAATGGGTTAACACCCATAGGCTGTACTAATATTGCTTTTCCTAGCTCTATTTTAGAAGCGTAAAAGTACAAGTTTAAAATTGAAGTCTTAAAACGAAAGAGAAATAAACTTGTTTAACCAACAAAAGAAAAAATATTTTAATGGAAGATTCATGCAGAAATGAATCAATGATGCTGAAGAAATGGTGTTTTTAGTCTGTTATTTTCGCATGACGTGTCATTAACTGTCACCAAGACTGTATACAAGGCGTTTGAAGAGTGAGATAGGTCTGCCATTTACATATATAAAGAGAAAGCATGGAAAGAGGATGAAAATGAAAAGAACAGTGGTTTAAATAAAGGAATATATTTGCAACAAACACACAATAACGATAGACTTACAAACAAATTAGTTAGAACTCATTATGAAGTAAAAAAAGAGGAATAAATAAAGAATAATTGTTCCTAAATTACAAGCAAAATCAGTTCTTGACACACAAATGCGTCGTTATTATATCTACAAGGAACAATAAGAGATCATAAGTCAGCTATTGACATCACGTGGACATTCAAGATTTCAACTAGATAAATTCGTTAGAAAGCTGTGCATTTTTATATACAAACAAGCTTTGATTTATCTCATTTTCACGAATCCAATTAATAACGTTATGTACTTACATTAATTTAGTTTTTTTACTAGATTTCTAAATAGTTATAAAACAAGAAATCGATGTATTTTGCATAGGTAATTAATGATTTGTGACTGGACTGGACATTTTAGTAATAATGGAATGTTAAAGAAATGTTATCACTGGGAATAATGTACTGAACTAAATTAGTTAATTAAACAGCAGGAAGTAAATTATCATGCTTGTAAAAAATATATTTTGTAACTATGGAATAATACCTCTATTATATTTATTTTTTTTACTTCAGCGTAGATTAATGCTAAGATTTGAAATCGCGACTTGTAATCCTATATATTCAGACTCACTACGAATACATAACGATGAACACTGGTAACAATGTCAAAACTGTATACAAATATCAATACATTTGACAATTTTTTCAAGGTTTGATGTAAAAGCGAAAATCTAAATCATTAAAATCAAATATCTTTGGACATTTTAGGTATCACCGTGCCAGTATAAAATAAGCGTGGAAACAAAGATTTTCGCTTTTACCGTGTACTTAATGAGTATTTTATAGGATTAAAAATGTAAATAAGAAAAAAGAAACACACCACACCTTAAAATCTAGTTACAAGTTGGTTATTGTTAGAAATAACAGATAAGCGCACTTTGTGTTAGGTATTATAATGAAGATGTTAGTCATTTATATACGAATGAAGCGTATTTCCAGTGCATTCTTACCTATATTGTACAATTTGGGTATTTAATAATAATGAGAAAATCCTATAACGATGCTACAAATCCAATTAACATTTGGTTTGAATATTAGATAAACTACTAGATCTCAGAACGGAGCAATGTTTCATTCGCAAATGTCTTTTGAGATTATCTGCGCGCGTCAGAATGATCGGACACAGAGGGCACTTGTGTTGCTCTGGGTTGTGAGATTTCATGTGTTTCTTTAGATTGTTAACAAGCTTGCCACAAATGTTACACGACTCTGGCGCGCTGTATGGTTTGTGATTCAGAGCTACTTTAAAAGACTTCACTATATTATCTAAGTTAACGAAATTGTGCCTGAGCGATTCCTGTGGTTTTATATTTTCGTCATCGCCGTAATATTCACCTGTAAGATACGTAATTGTTCATTTCTTAAATACTTTTTTGCATGCTAATTCCTCACTCAACTATCACACAGCAGGGGATGCGCGCATCCTTGACCGAAATCCCAATTGACCGCACCTCATGCAGAATTGTTTTTTTTGTACCTATAGTAATATTAAATGTATATAATAACTACTCTTATCGTTGATTTATATACAACTTATGAACGTCTAAATCGAATATATCACATAATGCACGACCTATGTCCCTCAGGGGGCGCCAAATCATTGTCGAAAGGAAACCATCACACCGATTTCTTCATAAAAAATTTAAAACAAAATAAACATACTACAAAAGCATACCAAGAAAAGCACTTGCGAAATAAATAACACAGTGGATAAGCGAATGGTTTCATGCTTCATTTGAAGATCTATACATGCGATAGTAAAATTGTCTACCAACTTAAACACATCACCCATATTATATTTTGTTAGTGTTTTATATCAAACAATATAACAACATATATTTAATCAAGAAATAAGATATTTCTTACTAATTCAATAAAATAATCCAAAAATTATTTTCAACAATATTTCAAAGAAAAAATATCTTTTTTCTGATAGAAACGAATGCCGACCTAAGCCAACACAAATAGGTACTTGAAGTCTGTGCCATTGAAATTTGCATCTAGCAAGCATGTAATTTATACACAAAAAAAGTATGCGTAAATATGCTTAAAATTAAAAAAATAACCGAAAAAAATGGCAAAAACTCCACATAGAAAGACGATTGTAAAAATAAATCTTGAGGAAAACAATGTAAGAATGGAAAGCTCTTTGACCTTAGGATTTGAATGTTTACATTCGTCTGTGAAATGCACTCGGGTGACTCACCATCGATGGTGTCGTTGGGGTCGGGCGGCGGCTGCAACATGGGTTCGTTCTCGTTGCACTCGTTGCCGAGCGGGTGCTGTGTTAACATTGTGGCCATCTCCATACTCTGCAAGTTACAATGATTTACTTGTTAATCATTAAGTACTACACATATTAAATTACCCTGTTTGAATTTCGTCCGTATAGACTAGACCATAGTTGTATATGCCTACAAAAGAGATTTCCCTACGCCATTTATAACTAAAATTCTAATTTCTGAAAAAATATTGTTGAAATAAATAGACCAATACTTATAGATCACCCCAACCTCATAGTTACATATATGTATTACCATTTTTTGCTGTCATTATATAATCAATATTTATAGTATATATGAATGAATTCGTAATATAGATGTTATTATGAATTAATTATAAAACAAGTTTCATCAAAATAATATTTATTATATCACGTCAGTAGCCCTGAGGTTTACAATATGGCACCAAATAGGTTTCACATGATTTGGGTTATTTGTTTTAACATAGCATTATCACAGTTTTTAAGTTTACTCTAAATAGAAAAAAAAATTAAAAACACTATTAAAATGCAATCAATATAGTAAAAATATATATAAATTAATCAACTCTATAAGCACAACTTACATTGCTATTACAGAATTGAATTAGAAGCGTCAGGAGCGTCCGTCGCGGACGGAAGGAAATAAGCGTCCGGATTTCTAATTCCATTCTGCTTGAGGTATGGTTGTTTTTAAATCTACTAAATATGTAAAATAACTTGCTTTGAAAAGATTTTCTCCGAGGGTTTCAAAAGGAAAATATTAAAACCAACCCCTATTCTCTACGTAAGTTGTAAGTATTGTATTAAATAAATAATAATATGACCATCATCTTTCAACAGCTTAGCGACTCTGATCGCTTATAGGAATCTCGTGACCAAAGGCGTCTTTTATTTTTTTTATGTTATGTACTGGAAAATGATCACAGAAAAAAAATACAAGAATCTAAGACGACCTCAGAAATTGTTTAGCTAAAATATAAAAAGTTACAAAGATAGTTCACAACCGTCATACGATTTCTAAATAAAACATTTTATTTTACAGTGAACGATAGCAACATAAAATATAATCTGGTTCTTTAGCATAAAATATATGGGTACTTATACAAATGCAAAAAGTTAACAGTATATCACTAAATAAAATACCGGCTTGTGTCTTGGGCATCGCTCTCGTGCCTAGAAGGTAGTCTTAGAAATATTTAAAAATAAAACGTCGCAGATCCTATGACCAAAAATTTAGATTTTGATGAGCTGGACATATTTTGTCAAAATCTACATGCATGGGCCAAATTCTAGGAAATTAAGGCGTGACTCAGAAAAACATGATAAGATGAATACCTAATTTGGTTTGTCAGGTGATTTAAATAAAATGTCAAATTAAGTAATTATAAAAAAAAATGGCAACCAGTTCTATTTTACTTATAAGCAGGTATAAAGTTATTTATTTTGTTCATATACCTAGTTCACCGAATTCTATGTATTTGAAATGAAATACATATTGTCATACTAATTAAACCTTTGTCTTATATATACTTTACTATATTATTAAGAACTTAAACAGTCAGGGAAATAAATTCAATGCCCTTTTCATTTTTCAAATATTTGTCTTACTAAGTACTAATTTTAAGTTAAGTAGTTTAAATTAAGTAGGGTTTGTCACATTGTCTGTTTCACTAGGAGTCTCTTTATGCAGCTCCATTTCAGAGTTTTGCGATTGTTCACGGTCATGGCAAATCTTGTGTGCCTTGCACTTATCGTGATGATTTACTATCTCGAGTCTGAAGTTGGCGTTTCCCTCAATGAAGGACGTTCTATTTGAGGTCAATTCGTGGGACCACTTGCGGCAATATGTGCAGTACATTATGTTATGATGGTTGTCATATTGGAGCCAGGGGTAGAGACTGAGCCAGTTGGGGCGGAAGCGTCCAGATTTTTTAACATTAGGGTTTTTGGGGGGCGGTGGCTGGCTTGAGCAGGGCGAGGGACCCGCAAGGATCGAGGCCAGAATGTTGTTCCTCTCCGGCCTGAGGTCCAGCGGAGGCGACCCCAGCCTCTCTACTGCTACGTCCGTCTCCATAACGAGGTGTCGGTCCGAGGTCTGCCAACAGATAAGGAAAGGATCTGCTTTACTTTCCAATTTTGAAACTATTCCAATTAATCGTAATTTACGAGGCAGATCCATTCCTTCCTGTTTTCAGACCGTCAGTTGATTAACGGCATAATTTAACATTTTTATTTACAGTAAAAAAAAGCAAAAGCGAGTAAAATGAAGTAACAGAAGAAAAAGATCGTCCTTAAAACTAGGAAAAGAGGAACTCCGTGAAATTAATTTTGGGCCTTGTATGTTTTTGAAATAAAGGAAAAATTCAAAACATATTGATAAATCTATGAAAGTCGAATAATATAAATCGAGTTGTGCAATTAGAAGAAAACTGTCCCTATTAAAATTACAATGGTTTAAAAAATATTACATTACAAAAGAAAAAATACCATTGATATATTTTTAAAATTCACGCTTATTCTTAACTACTTCAAGAAAAAAGCAGCATATCATAAATATTTGAATGTTGTCTATAGCTCGACAGCGTCTGACATATTTTATCTAAACTAATTCCAAATGTAGAAATTGTGAAGAATCGGGTTGGTATTTTTTCTTCAGAGACAATATGACTTTATATGTTAACGGGACCACTCACTTATTTTTTTATTTTCCTACAAAAGATTAATTTATGAAAAAAAATCACAACAAGCTTACAAAAAATCTTAAAATAAAAACACAGACACTTGTTATTTACAAGAAACAGGGGCCGATTCTACTAATAAGAAGCGTAGATGTCGCCTCTCAAGATTCAAAGAAATTAAACTAAACGACAAGATCTCTGTAAGATTGTGTCCTTCAAGAAAAGAGCCTATCGCTTTCTCAAAAAGTCGGCAACGCATCAGTAACCTTTTTAGGGTCGTTGGTGTCTATCGATTGCGGTGATTGTTTACCATCAGACAACCCGCATGCTCGTTTGCCTACTATCCTAATCCTAACTAATATTATAAATGTGAAAGTGAGTTTGTTTGTTTGTTACCTCTTCACGCTTCATCTACTGAACCAATCTTTTTGAAATTTCGCATACCTACACATAGTTAGAAGTACGAAGGACATAGGGTACCTTTAATCCCGGAAAAAGGCACGGTTCCCGTGGAAAACTCACGCGGGCGAAAGCCAGTTCTATATAAAAAAAAGATTTCTATGTGGATCACGATTAGCAATTTGTAGTATCAAGGTCCAGGGAGTAGAACACTGACCGTGAGATGCGGCGCTTGGTCGTAGTGCGGCGGGGGGTGTTGCAGGGGCGGCAGGGGTGGGGGCGGGGGGTACACAGCGTCGGGTTCCTGCTTCACGTGCGGCGTGTGCGGCGAGCGGGGCGGCGCGCGCGCGGCCGCGTGTGCGGGCGGCGGTGTCGACGGTTCCGACCCCGACCCCGTCGACCCGCCCTTTACTGACTTTAGGTGGCCCTGGAAATATGGCTGCCTTAAGAAAGTGAGCTTGTTTGTTTGTTACCTCTTCTGTATCTACTGAACCAATCTTCCTGATATTTCGCATACAGATAGTCAGAAGTACCGACCCAGCAAACATTTTTGATCGAAATTACCATAAAATTACCTATTCTTGGTATAATTAAGTAATTTTATGATAATTTTGATCAAGAATATTTGCTGGGGAGAAGGACATAGGGTACCTTTCATGCTGAGAAAAAGCGCCGCACCGGGCAAAGCCGCGGGTTAAAGCTAGATTAAAAATAAAACGGGGCAGATCCCATGACCAAAATTTGATGTGCTGGACGTTTGTCAAAAATCTAGATGCATGGGCCAAATTCTAAGAAATTAAGGAGTGACTAAAAAAAAAATAGCAGAAGATGAATACCAAATTTGGTTTGTTAGGTGATATAATTAAATTTTACTGACTTCATGTGGCCCTGTAAATAAGGCTTTTTTGAGGTCTGGTGAAACATATGCGACTTACGCGCCGTGCGCGAAATTAGAGAGACAGTTGCTCTAGAGAGTAAGCGAGAGACACTTATGCAAATTTCGCACGCTTCGCGGATTTTGCATTGATGTGTCCAGAGCATTTACTAGAGATTCGTGTTAAAGGTAGACCCGTGGATCCCCTGTTTACTAAGGCGGTCCTGGAAAAGTACACTTGTCAAGATTTGTAGATAAGAACATAGGACGATAAGCACATAAGTCTTATATAAGCATACACATATTTAGTTAAGTTTATTCATTACAATCATTCATTTTCTCTTTACTACAGTAGCAAAATTCGTAATTCGCGGAGTAAAACCTGAAATAACACACATTTAATCTCGAAATTCAGGCAGCGACTTGTATAATTCAGTTCTGAGTACCTCATAATGTCTATATGAGAGATCGACGTCCTCCCTGGGCACTACGGAGTTCTTTCTGCGTCGTTTCTCGAGCGGCGCGAGCGGGTGCGCGGGCGCAGGTGCGGCGGGCAGCGGCGTGAGCGCGGGCGCGCAGTGCGCGGCGGGGGGCGTCGCGAACTCGCCGCGAGACGAGAGGTTCTCCGCACTCACTGATGGCGTTGAGCGGTCCTCTGTCTAAAAATTTATAAGCAAAAATCCTAGAAGAATGGAAATTCTATTTTTTTTATTTAAAAATGTGCATGTCAGTTAGATTTTTGAACAGTTTTTATGAACTTTTTCAAATGTTTCCCGTTATTTTTAGCGTTTATAATTTCCATATTCTTCCCACAGACTAAATATAACTAAAATATATATATCGATAGTCTGTGGAAGATATAGTGGAGATCATATAGATTGATGCTTGTAAGGTGAGATAGTCAAGGTCAACATAACACATGATAACCAGTGCTTAGAAATTCGTCCCTATATCCGCCTGCAATATACAGGGTCTAAAACCTGAGTGAATCCGTGAAGTTTAAAATAATTAAAATGGAAGGGTCACTGAGCCTGTTGCCAAATTTCAAGGCCAACAACTGTTATACCTAGACACAGACTAGAATTTTAATTAATCTAGGTACAAAATGAGATGCTGATCCGTCGATCGTTACGTTTATGTTAAATGTAGTATATTTATTGTTATGTTACGGGCCTCATATCTAATCTTTCTTTAAGACATTTAGATAACACGGCTCGTACATTTTTGCAATACGGTCCTATTTTATTGACCTTGTAAATTAGGCCTGGGAGGGAGAAAAATATAACGAATTTGCCATATCTATATTATTAGAATTTCCTTTCAAATAGTCTGTAGGCTAGCAACAAGATATACTTCCACAAATCTATTCATCGAAACGAAAGCTAATCTCTTTCCACAAATCAAATAGAACTTACCTTAGGATTCAATGTATTATTTTCTGTCAAACCTCTAACTTGTAGACTTTCGGCTGTTTTTAGGAACATAGGTAGCATATTTTGGCCAACGTTTACTTCACCCTGTAAAAGATAAATAAAACATAAATAACGACATGCATATACATAAAAATAGTAGGTATATCCAGGCACAGAATATTTACCTTATACATGAAATCCAATAATGATTTCATCTCTGAAAAACGGACATCTTTCAGGAATATTATTGGGTGTGGGTGTGTGTTCTGCAGGAATATAGTTTCAAAATATGGGGAGCAGGCCGACAATATGGTCTGGTGTGCCTAAAAACAAAAGCATTATAACATTATTGTACATCAAACAAAACAATTTTTTTTTGCTTAGTTTTGTTATAATTTTTTTTTCAGTATGGAATCAGTGTTATCCCGATATAACTAGGGTAATTGACATCACAGTCTATATAGTCTGAGTAAAAATACATCAGTTACAATTTAGACTTCAGAATCGTAAGTTGTGTAAGCAGAAAGAGGTGGCCTTTGCCCAGCAGTGTGATGTGACACAAAATAGGCTTATAAAATTTATTCATTATCCAGAGACCACTATAATAATAATTGAGATAGATGTCGAAGTTTTAAAACCTACTAAATACCTCCTCCCTACCGACTACGTCATATTCGTGAAGGTCTTTTCAATGATGTTAGTATTCTATTAGAAATAGTGCATAACTACCATTTAGGCAGATCTATTGTTATTATAATTATGCTCCAGGTAGTGCTTACTTGTAAAGGAGATTTGCCATTTACTAATTATGTATTCATATTTCTGAGGACTAGTATTTTAAAAGTGGTTTAGTGGTCTTACGAATATTATATTATAACAGAAATTAATCGTTCGCATTCCCTTTCTTTCGCATTTGTTTCTATATTCAACAAAAAAACATACTGCTTTCACAACAAGTTTTTATATTTCTCTCAAATAAATTTCAAAGTTGATGAATAACATTATAGGGAAGGTGCAAACTAATGCCCAGCGTCGCCGGCGCAAGATATAAAATATATGAATGTCTGCACTGCTCTGAAGCATTCGTACCGGCCACGGAGGATTCCCGTTACCGAGCTGGCCAGGCTAAATGACGGTACTATAATGCAATTGCCGTGCACAACCAGATTCGAAAGATTGAACATTAGAAGCAAAGCATCCATTCCAAACATTGTAATCACTATATTATTTTTGTTAAACCTGTTTTTTGCTTCGTTGACTATCTGAACTATAGGAAGCCCAAATGGAGCGTCTTCAAATTTAAATTAACTCATAATAATTAATTATATAACACATATACAAGCGCGATTTATTCGTAGCATATTTCTTTGAAGGTAAAATGGATTAACGATTTAAAGTATTTTAATAATGTTGTGTAGTAATGCTGAGGGCACAGTATCTTTATATGAGTACATACTATATGCACATATTAGCTAACGATTGCATTTTTAAGCTTTGTACAAAAGTAGAAAAATATAACAATATATTTTGTAAAACGTTTGGCAAACATGATGTTAATATAGGTACCTACGTAAAAAGCGCCATGTATGCTGCCCAATTGCCCATGCCACGTCTAGTCGAGCAGAACTAGTCCCTAAAACCTGCCAAACAACTGGCATTCAAAATTAGAAAGTAAAAAAATATGCAACTCTTTTGAAGACTCCTTTCAACCTACATACAAAAACAAATTGCATTTTATTTGCATAAAACTTTTAACTTTCATAATTGTTGAATTTAAATGGCTTAAAGGAAGTGGCTAGCGGCAGTGTTATTGACCTTATTAAAACTGTAATTTTGCGCGCCACAAAAGAAAAGGGCGAGGTATTTAAACTTTAGATTGAATTTGATTGCCAAAATTAATAATTAAATTCAATATAGGTGTGTACTCTGCATAATATTCATAGATAGTATTATAAGATATTATAAACCCGAAGGTTAGTAAGGTGCTTGGATGGATCGCCGGGGATGTGGAGCGAGAATAGCACAGTCCGTTTTATTACATAAGCCGTTGTAATGTAAGTCAAATAAATTTTAATTTGACAAGATAAACCTGTATCTGTGTAGTGTGTAGACTGTAGACATTACCTTTGGCACCTAATTCTAAATATGTCTAAAATACCTATACAGTAGGTACAAGTTAGGCAAATACTAACCTTGTAAAATTAACAAATATTTAAATATCCGACCTCCGTGACTTAATAGGTGGCAACGAAACATCCGTATAAAAACTTTAATCGCTTAAGGAGCGAGCATCA